>VACF01000516.1:0-44894 GCA_006891605.1 Pleurozium schreberi | reverse complement strand
TGCAATTCTGCAAATACTTCACTTGGTCTTTTAATTTGACTTGTGCCAATTTGTTCCATACTCCCGCTTTTATAATTCTCTGTAAGTGAATCAAATGAATTGTTTATACCTCTTTGACTGTTGTTATCAATTGCAATTAAATTCTTGTCTCCTTTGCCTTCACTTTGTTTGACATTCAAAGAATTTCTAAAACTCTCTCGAAGAAGTTTGCCTTCAATACTAATAGTATTAAGCTTGCCGCCTAAGACATCACCTTGAAATTTAACACTTTTTTTGTGATTATCATTCACCTTAGGATTAGTTAAGACAAAATACATGTCTGCCAATGCTACAAACTTTTGTAGATCATCAAGCATTTGATCATCGAGTGTTTCTTTGGCTTCACTAGTGGCTAGGCTAAAAAGAAAAGGCTTGCATGTCAAAAGTAATGCATTAGCTTCAAATTTGCGCCTTTCAACTAGTTCAATATCTTCAGGGAGATTTGCCAATTCTTCTACCAAATTAACTTCTTGATCTTCTCCTTTAGCAATTGTCTGTGGATCTACTATAGATTTGTCATCAATACTTTTTTCAACATTTTCATTGAAAAGAACTTCATCTACACTTTGTTTCCGTACAAATTTTTCGACATCATTACTCAATTCTTCATCAACTAATTTGCGATAGTCTTCATATAGTGGATTTTCTTCTAGCTCATAATCAGATGCTCTTTCAAGTTGTTCACATTGTCTATCTTCATTTTTTGAATCAATCCAATCTTTGATTGTTTCATGTTTAGAACAGGATGTGTCGATATCCAATTCTTTTGCTATCACTGGAGGTGGACGCATAGTTTCTTCAAAATGTATGTGACATGGTATATAAATTGGTATAACGCAATCAATTATTCGCCAGACTCCTTCTTCTAAAATTTGAATATGAATAATTTTGTTAATAGAGTAATGATAGAATTTCAACTATCTAATTAGTATTCATCTTATCTATCTTATCTATAAATTTAAGTTCATACATATTTTTGAGATAAAAAAAACGAAACTAATTTTGGATTGATGTGGTATTTTATCTGTATAATGTCTTGTTCATTATCATCAAAATTGYATTGGCTTCAATTAAATACCCATATATAGTTATACATATAGCAGTTATTGAAAAAAAAGTATTACAAACATATAAAAAGACTCAAGTCTATCTACAAAGCAGACATATGCCATGCATTAGATATACATATAAAAATATTGATTTTATAGAAGAGGTTTAGAATATTTATTATCAAAACATTTACTTTTCATTCATATAGCATCTTTAATTAGAAAAACATTTCAACCTATAAGCCCATATAAACCTTTAGGTAATTTTATGATTTTAATTATATGTAAAATAYGCTAAAATCAMAAAATTCTTAAACAAAWTTCTATCAAATAAAATAATCTTTATTTGTAAACAAATCATCTCTTCTACGCTCATCTAGGAAGATTCAAGTACATAGAGTGCACCATTGATTGAATATATTACATAGCATATTTTTTTGCATGTTATCTTGCATATTATGTATTTTCTAAAATCTAATCATTTATGCAATTTAGACGTTGATATCATAAAGTCATCTATTAGCATTGAGTTGAATAAAAATATTTTCAAATAAATATTTTTATTAAGTATTTTAAATATTTTTCTTGATTTTTTATTCAATTGTGATWAATTTAAGACTCCAATATTTTCAAAAAATATATATTTTACAAGTAGTAGTTGATAACTAGAGTTATGCAACTCTGGTAAAACTAAGAAACTCAAGAGCTGATACATTATTCATTACATAGGCAATTGCAAATTTTATATACTGATTTGAGCACTAATTTCCATCATTTCATCAAACACCTCAAGTGCATGAAATGCTTGATTTGTACTAGTTTTGTATCAAAATATCCATTCATTGCATTAGAAAATCCTCTTTATTTTATAATAATTAAGTAATGGCCTTCATCAAAAAATTTAAGACAGATACACCCTTATGAATTACAAAAAAAAMACTTTTAAAAAAACGTAAAAACTTGATACTTTCAAAACCCTTAGAAACTATTGTTTTCATATAAAATGCCAAAAAGCGTTTGTCCATTTTCTAAACTTACTATAGTGCCTTCAATTAATCTTGAATTGAGAGCCCTCTTTAATTATACATAGACTTAAACCCATAAGCTTTCAACCTTAAATACACTCCATGATGCCYAGGCCCCTCCTCCATACCACCTAAGTTTGTCCYTTGTTTGCCCCTTTCTAAGAAATAACAAAAAAAACTAAAATATTCATTTGATGCTTTGGCTTTTGTATTGTTGGCTTATTCTAATTTCATATTGGGTTCTACATATCCATATAATTCTAACCACGCTACCAAGTCAATTAGGCCTTCAATTTAATGAATTGTCCTCAATTTAATTAACATTTAGACAATGAATTATAATAGCACTACATTGACATCAATATACAAAAGAACAACCATACAAACCCAAGTCTCTGAATTTGAACTAATAGATACCTTACATCATTTTAGCAACAAAAGTTTGCTACTTAGGTGCACAACTTCATTAAAAAATTAGTATATAATAACCTTAAAGGTATTGATTATGCTTTATTAATTATTAAATAAGGTTCTAAATCTAATAGACTAAATATTGAACATCTCATATTAGGGATTGAATTGAAATCTAAAGTAAAAAGAATGTCTTATAACTAATTTCTTTCCAAGTCAATTTTGAAGGTGGAATAGTTGTAACAACAATAAGCTTAAAAGAAAAAGTAGCTTGTTGCACACTATACTAACTCATTGTGTAGAAATGATGCAACATACAAATAGAAGAAAATAATCTATTTGTATTTATAAAAGCTTCAAGTCATAGACTTATAGATATTAGAGAAGCTTCTATAAGTAACCTTACAGTCTTGGCAAAGGATCTTCAAAAGCTTCCACAAGATCCCTACTTGCTATTACAAATAGAAAGTACTGAAGTAAGTCAAGAGACACCACATAATAATGGTCTTGCCATTATTATTTGTAGGTTATAGCATTACATTAGCATTGTATTTTACTCTAGTCATCAATCCATTTCTATCTTCTAGAGAAAGATCTTGCATATCTTTTATGTCTATTGTCTTTTAGCTTTTACATTTTTAATACCTTTTACTATGACTATGAAGTAAATTTTTGTTACAATTCAATACTCAATCACCTTCATTTTTTCAACCAAGTCTCCAAGAAAAATATTGTTTTCACTAACTTTGAATAAATTCAATGCTTTAAAAGTCTATACAATTTCATGGATTTTACACAATAATAAAAGTAAAAGAAATCCTAGTAGAATTTTGTACAAAAAATTGTGTTAAACTTGATGGTTTGGTTGATGATCTTCTTAAAACATCAATTATTACAAATTTAAAGGAAATTTTTTTGGATAGAATTTTTTAATGAAGAGCTACAACTTTAATTTTTTTGGCAAATGCTCATCATACAAAGACAAAGGAAATTTTGATGAAGTAGAATATATCAATAAGGAAATGCTTTTTAATTTCTAGTTCCAATTGGGGATCTATTTCCAACTCAATTGCTCAATATTCCAAATAGACATAATTCAACTTCAACAACAATCCTATTAACTCATGTAGATCCAACAATTTTGACAATTTCAATTCCAATTTGCCATATACACAATCACACAACAAGCACCCATAGATCCAGTACATACTCATCAATCACAAACACACCCAAATCCAAAGAGGCAACTAAATTCTATTCATCATCAATCAAAAACAACAAAACAACAACCAATTTGGATTGAACTCCATGCTCTCCTTGCCATGGATGAAAATAAAATGAGGCCACCTCCATTCTAATAGGAGTGAAGAAAGTTGTTGCCAAACCAATTTCTAACTTGGCTTTTCAATTTCCAATTAGTGACTATSCGACCAACCAGTTTGAATTCACACCCTACTACCCATTGGGATTAAATGTATTTTTCCATACTAYTAAGCACGAATTGRACTAATCGACCATATAATAAAAACATAACATGTTCAACAATTACAACAAAAAAAACCCAATGGATCTAAATTTATAAGAACAACATTTAATAAAATCATTCAAAATGTTGTTCATATAGTTACTATTTATTCATTTTATTGATCTCATTCCATTTCTATATCGATGTTTCTTGAAATTATATGAGAAAGAATTGACAAAACACCATCAACATGTCCCATTCTTATCCTTAGAGTTTCTAATGTACACTTATGTATGAAAAAAATAAATAATAATTCTAGAAAATTATTCAGACCATGTCTAAATACCACTTTAGGTGACATGTATCAACACCTACTACTAAATCAATTTTATTTATGAATCATACTTGGAAAAAAATCCCATGCTAAAAAAATTCAATTCCATTATTGAAATAATTTGTTCAAATCAACTTTCAAGTTCACTGTACTTGGAACCGCATACCAAAAGCAAAGTTAGTTTTACTTTCATCACCAATTTTTTCAATTAATTTATATTGCATATATATAATTTGGCTTCCTCTAGACAAAGACTATGGCATTGACGTGTGCATCAGATAAGTTTTTTTGAATATGTTTCCAAATCCTATCTACAACTTCATTTACATTGTACAACATGGCTAGGGTTTCATTTGAATGGGAATATATAGTCCAATCGGTTGGACCCTTGCTTGCACTTAATGCAAAATTCAATTGTAGTTGTATAGCTAATATTTGTTGTTCACCTAGGATAGAGCCCCGTGGTTACACCATTCTTAACCCTTAAGTGCTATCAAGGACAATTTTTTGTCCGATGGATGATAGAGAATTGTTCTAGTAGGACAACAATGCAAGTATTCATCTTATTGTGAAAAGAGGAGGTCTTCTATAGTAGTTTGACTCTCGATGAGTGCTTTTGCAAAAAAAATTTAAGTCAATGATTCACATGGTAATCAAAGGGACAATTTCCACCATCTCTCTAATGGTTAACTTAGAAACATTGAGGCAGACGTTTGGCGTCCAATGAATGACAAGAAATTATCTTGTATAGGATATAAGTGCAACTATTTATCCTCAAAATTAGAGGTGGAAAGGAGAGATCTTCTCCATTACTTTGACTTTTGCCAAGTGCTTTTGGATTTTTTTATACCAATGATTCCCAAGGTATCAAATGGATGATTTCCACGGTCACTAGTCTGTCCTTCAAGGTTTGGGTCATTGCAAGGAAGACCGACCGGTTTTGGTAGCGTTTTGCCCAGTACTGCTGATTTTTTCGAGAGTACTGTATAATTAGAAAAAAAATTAGAAAGATTTGGATTGCGCAGGGTGTCCTTCGAAGCGCGCTTGTGGAGCCTGAATTGTTGACCCCAATTAGTAAAGAGGAGAATGGGCTCCCGAAATTGCATCGCCTGGTGGAGGAGGTGGCGAGATCGGGCGACGGCCGTGCGCGCCTGCACCGAATTCTGGAGCACGCAACAAAGCTGCCGCGTCTGTCCGCCGATGCGAAAGTGGGCCAGAATCGAGTGATGGGATGCACTTCCCAGGTCTGGCTCACCGTGGAGGTGTCCAACGAGGGGCGGGTGTATTTCGGAGTGGACAGTGACGCCGAGGTCACGCGGGGGCTGTGTGCCGTCCTGGTGGAGGCGCTGGACGGTACCTCGGCGGAGGAGGTGCTGGCGGTGCCTGCTAGTGCTCTCAAGGGTTTGAACGTTGGGGTGGAAGCGCAATCGCGGGCCAACACGTGGTCCAATGTTCTGCTCACGCTGCAGAAGCGCACCAGAATGGCGATGGCGGAGAAAGCAGGATTGTTGAGCGTTGAGCCGTTTCCTTCTCTGCTCATCACGACTGATGATATTACGGCGCAAGGGGATTTTGCTCAAGCACAGGTATTGTGGATTCAATTTAGCTATTGCCAATTGTTAGTTCTGGATTTGATTTTGGCTCCAATTGCTTCCTGTTTTCATTCTAGAGCTCCCGAGTTTCATAACATTCTTGAAAGGAGCTCCTGAGTTCATCTCCCAATTCAAGGAGTAATCATGGGATACAAGATGCGCTTCTCCYYTGCCGTGGTCTTACATTGTTTTTCATCTTGAGTTCAAGAATTTTGAAGAAAGCATCCCTTGATATCAGTCATTTCAACATCTCCCTGACTAGCTCCTGGATTGGTATTTGTTAGCAAGCAGAACTAACAGGCTGTTGAGCACAATTCTCAGGCATATTGATTGAATCCATATAACAACCTGTGCTTTCAAATGGGTGTCTCTCGTAGAACAACTTAAGAATCTTATGTTGGGGGTGGATTGCATTCTGATGTAATTTTCATTCATTTGTTGGTGTCAATTGTATTTACAATAATTGGCTTGTGTTGGTTATTGAGCTGTGTTTGTTGGTTCGTTTTGCAGGCGAGGTACTTGTCACCTGACAACGCCAAAGTAGAAGAACTAGCAACATTGTTAAGGGAGAAGCAGATCGGCGTCGTTGCACATTTTTACATGGATCCGGAAGTGCAAGGCGTTCTGGTGGCAGCTCAAAAGCTATGGCCACACATTCATATATCAGACTCGTTAGTGATGGCAGATCGGGCTGTCAGTATGGCAAATGCAGGGTGCAAGCATATTGCAGTCTTGGGCGTAGACTTTATGTCCGAGAATGTCCGTGCGATTCTTGACCGTGCGGGCCATGAAGAGGTATGTCAGAGTATTCTGTGCAAAGTGCCTTACGCTAATAGGRTTACGAGTAGGATAGGATTCTCAAGTTCTTATGTCATTTTGTCATAACTTTCTTGAGTAGTGGCATGGCAACTTTGAAAACAGTGCCCTGTAAAAAGTTATTTAGATCAAWTTCATGCTGAATCTGAGCAAATCAAGTGAAAGTCAAGCTCCGACATACTGTTACTCACAGTTATTGACAATGGCACATTGCCTTGAGTCACTTTCACTTCTTCGAATTGAGCTCAGCTTTGCTAAGCAAGATGTYAGGAATTCCTTTTCATGCTAATTTAGAGGGTGCTCAACAGGTTCTTTTGAGTGTTGTGGTTATTTCTACCTCGTATGTTGGGGGCATTTGATCATTGAATTTATCGTCATTGTTTTGCGCTATCCAGGTTAGTTTGTACCGTATGTCAGCAGACCACATTGGGTGCTCGTTGGCGGAGGCAGCTGAGAGTGCATCCTACATTGAATTTTTGGACAAGGCATCGAAAACGCCCAAGTCAATGCACGTTATCTACATTAACACGTCGCTTGAAACGAAAGCCCAGGCCCACTCCCGAGTGCCCACCATTACCTGCACATCATCCAATGTCGTGCAAACAGTTTTGCAGGTGCGGTGGCTCTTTATTTTGTAACGCCTTGCTTCTTGTGATGAGCTTTGTTAGGAACATAGACGGATTGATATTGAGAACATGAATTTTGAGGTAACATCATAAATTTTGTTTCTCGATCATGTGAGGTCTCCTTATAGTCAATGTGATCTTGTCGAAGCCTCCCTGTGTGATCACGTTGATGTCCCTTGAATCTTTGAAATGTAMGCTTTATGATGGTATCTAAAAGTTCCTGGATGAGTCTCATTTTATTGAATACCTTATTGTTCATTTTACCAGAATTATCGAAGACCTTATATATTTGATATGCTTGCTATGATAGGGTTTTGCCCAGGTGCCGGACTTGACAGTTTGGTACGGCCCAGATTCATAYATGGGTGCAAATCTTGCTGAAATGTTTCGACAAATGCTATCGTTTAGCAACGATGAGATAGCTGCCATTCACCCATCACACAACAGAGAAACCATCGCAGCACTTTTGCCACGCTTAAAATATTTTGAGGTACATGGTTTCTTGATATTATCCCTCTAGTGTTGATGAGCTTTTGGAAACTTATCTCTCGTGCTCAAAACTGTTGTTTTAGTAAAATTAGACATTTTCAACAACCTTTAGATAACATCATGAAGACAATAGGGTCGGCTCCTATGGATACTTACCTAGGTATGAAGGGGTGATCATAGGGAGATGAATCGTGAGAAAGCTTCTTTTTGACAACGTCTGAAAGATTGATCCTTTTTTGAGAGCGTTTTTGAAATAGTCGTATTTTAACTAAGATCTCTATTTCACCCTCTCAAACGAGTTGCTGATATTGTCGTGCTCTAACGCAGGATGGTACTTGCATAGTACACGATATGTTTGGCAAGGATGTGGTTGACAGAGTGCGACAAGGTTACGGAGATGCTTTCCAAACTGCCCATTTTGAGGTTCCTGGGGAGATGTTCGCACTTGCCATGGAAGCAAAACAGAGGGGCATGGGAGTAGTAGGGTCAACCTCCAACATTTTGGACTTCATCAAGAAACACGTCTCAGAGTCCCTGCAGCGAGGCTTTGAGGATCGTCTCCAATTTGTGTTGGGRACAGAGTCAGGAATGGTAACATCGATTGTAGGAGGGGTGCGGAAACTTTTATTGGATCATCAGAAGAGTCATGGAAGTAGCGCAGTAGAAGTGGAGATTGTGTTCCCAGTATCATCGGAGGCTATTAGTGCAACTTCATCTTCAAGYTCAAACGYTRCCTATGARTCAACTTTTGCAAAGCTGCCAATCGTTCCAGGAGTAGCTGCTGGGGAGGGCTGCTCTATCAGCGGTGGCTGTGCTTCGTGCCATTACATGAAGGTGAGTAAAAATCTTTTCTCCAATCAGTTATGGTCAGGATTTTCAGTAGAAGTAGACTGGATCAAGAACTTGTAGTTCATCATGAGGAGGTGTCCCTGTGGTCACAATGGTCATTCAAAAACCTCCTTTTTCCAGCTTAAAGGAAAGCTCTTTGGTGGGACAAATATTATGCCGAACGGCAGTTTCATAGTGACAGGAGTATTCCATGCTCTTAAACTTTACAACTTGCATCGTGATTCTTTGTGTTGTAGATTGCTGCTCAGTCTTCACTATAGTCGCATGCCTCTTATGAAATTTGATTCATCAGTGAATTTGATTCATCAGTGAATTTGATTCATCAGTGTGTAGGGCTGTGAAAGTATCTTCTGACAATATTTCAATTGGTCATGTGTACAGATGAATACTTTAGATTCTCTGCTGCGAGTGTGTCGGTTAGTTGGGACTCCGGGCGAACCTCTCCTCACCGCTCATCATGCACGTGCTTACACGGACCTCATAGATGGCCAAACACTCGGTGATCTCGGATGCGAGCCCATTCTTCACATGCGCCAGTTTCAGGTATTTCACCCATGTGGTTGCCCATTTTATAAACTTTTTACATATGGTCAGCATTTAACTATAGACCGTAGTAATTTTTATTAACACACCCATGTTCAAAATGGGTCTACTTGTTGGCGTGGCAATCTATGTTCTTCGACTTAGCTGCACACGTTTTCTGCAACATTCCATTGAATTCACACTTTTGCGTCCGTTCACTATTCAACGCATGACATCTCAAAAAACAGGATATGTTTTTTGCTAACAACACCAAAATCGCGCTTTTCTTATAGTGCGCTAGAACAAGGCAGACAAACACCTCTCAAGCATGATTCAATGCTAAAAAAATTTGAACTTCAAAATGGACTTGTAGCATATGCAATTAAAAACACTCCAAGATAAAAGCACACTATGGTTGTCCAAAATCGTACTCACGGCAGAATTGATGCACAAGATGAAAGTTTGGAGTCTATTTTTTTATAGTTTTTGTGACTTAAAAAATAGATAAAAAATGGATTGGAGCTTGAAATCTTGCATAAATTGATAATTGCATAACAAAAAATGACTTTCATCTACTAATTGAACGTATGGAATACAAACATGAAATGTTTGTATTATCACAAATTCAGCTTTAGCATGTTGCACTCTTTTTTGTCTAGTTCAAAGTTTCATTCTTACAATTTAACCCTTTAAGGTCCGGGGCATCCAAAAAGTGGATGCTCCTTGGTTAACCTCAATTGTGATTTTAAAAATACTTAGTCTAAATCAATTGAAATTTGATTTAGACTAAGAAATTGAAGCTTGAAAGTTTTTCTTCTATTCCATTTTAAAGTTTTGAAAAACGTTAAAAATTGAAAGAGTTATTGCAATTGAAAGTTCAATGTGTTAGAATCCAAATAACATGATATGGTGTGTTTTTCATTCACATTTTCTTTTCTTGACATGAATTTTATTTTTAAACTATAAAATTATGTTTCTCATTCTACCATTCATTTATGGTAAAAATTACAGATTATTTTAAAATAGATTATAATTTATATCATTTTACTTCCACCTTTAGCCTTCAAAATTCACAATAATTTTATTTTTACATCAGTATTATTGAAAAAATATAATATAAATAGAAAATGCATTTGTGCAATAGCGAAAAATACAAAAAATTAATTCATCAATTAAATAAAAGGATAAATTTGGTTTAACCCCTGAGCGCTCAAACGACCATTGTTTGATTGCTGCCCGACTTTGGGCAGAATTTTTGGGCAGAAAAAAAACATTTTTTTGAATTTTTTTATTTTTTTCCTTGAAAATATTGGGTTGCCTTTCAGTATTTATATTCAAAACTAAGATCACTACGGCCAAAAAAGAATCATAAGAGGAATAGCACAATGTGTTTAGAATTTTTTTGTGTTGAAAAACTTACTATTTGAGGAAAGAATTGAAGTTTTTGTGACCAGATCTTATGCATTTTTTTAAAATTCAATATAAACCACAATTTTGACCAATCAAAAAAAAATTCAAGTGTTAATGATAGAAATTGTATTTTTGGTGAATTTTTGAAGTTATATCTTCAAAATTCATTTGACGAGAATCTGAAAATAATTTTATAATTTTGACTGTATGGATATCTTCTGCTTTTTGTGCTTTACATAAGTTTCTTGGATGCAAACTTCAAAAAAGTTATAGAATTTATATTTTATAACACATTTGTGTTTTGTCCAAATCCCTTGGACTTTTAGAGGTTAATAGTTGAATTTGACTTCAAGGTCTTTGTTGTGGTTGTTTTGGGTGTAAAGAATAAAATAAGCAATTGAAATTTTTTCACACTAATCTCTATTGCTACTTGTAACTTTTGAAAAAAATTCAAATAATTTGGGTTTTTTTTTGTTTTTTTGCTCATTTATGTTCAATTTTTGCAACAAAAATGAGAAAAATTATAGTATTTTACAAAATAAACTAAAAATTTTCAAAGTGATATAGAATTCAAAGTTTCAAGTAACAAAAGTATACGATTATTGTTTGAACACAATTTTCAAGGGTGAATTTAGCTTAAACACAATGTTTGACCATTTCACAAAAGATCACGTCTTTCAGGGGATAATGTTCAAGTACTTAGACTAGGCACTGAATTAGCGTTTAAGGATCTATATAAGAAAATATCCTAGAAAATGTGTGATTTTTAGTATGAGGGCCAAATTTTGACTTTAAATTTTTTTTTTTTTAAATTTAAAATTGAAGATCTATAAAAGGCCCTTTTGATTCAAGTAGTCCAACATTGAATTTTGGTATAAATGGAATTTTGAACCCATTTAGTACCAATTTGCATACATGTTGTACTAATGTTGATATATTTTGTACTAGATTTTACAGGATTGTATATTTGGCAGGGGGTGACTGCAGTGTGCAATCACCCTCTAGTTCAATTACGCACTAATCATCACTAACTAAAGATGAAATCCACCACAAAAATACAAGACAATAAGATGCTAAATCTTACTTCCAGAAAAAATAAAAATAAAAACCCCTTCCCTCCAAATGCACCAATTCCTGATTGCTTGCAGAACAGATTCTTGATGCTCATCATTGTTATCTTGGTGCTCCAAAAAAACTCTCTTTCCTAGGAGTGATTACAAACCATGAAGCAAAGCAATCAATTTTGCATACAAGTCAAGTACGTCCCAAACTCCTCGTCTGCCTTCATAGAAGATCGTGCTCCCTTTTCTAAAAACTTTTGCTCATTTAATGTGAAGGTTGTTGGGTGTGGTATATTCCACACCATCACTATAGAGACCATGCTTCGTGCTATTGAATGTTATGTCTAATGGGGGCGCCCGCAGCACCAATATGTAAGAGCACACTAAATTTTCTCAAATCTACATATTTAGAAGATTGTCATGTCCTCGTTGTCAACACCACCTAGGATTGGAAATTACACTAAAACCTCTCTTATTAGATCCTCTCCTATCCAATAAAACCTCTGTAAGCCAATATGTCAAACTCGTCCTGGACTAAGTCACATTTCAAAGGTTGCGACAAAAATTGACCCTCTTTTAGCTAATAAACCTTTGTTATCCAGTATGTCCATTCATTAATACATTTGGGTGTTCTCGCAATAAAGATAGTCACACTTTCTTTGAAAAACAACTTCTCTTCAAGAATGAGAAATTGGTGAGAAAAAAGAGTAATCAATAGGGAGTCGTTGTGCGTAAAGATGTGACATCTCTTTTTGGTGTGTCTAGCATGGAGAATGGAAATTGGAAATGATTTTACCTCTAGGACGGTGAAGTCTGCAACAACAACAAAGATGACATTTGTAGAGGGTAAAAGTACAACAATAGAAGGATGAAGCTATGGAACACACAATCAAGAAATTCTTCAAGCCAATTTCTTCACTTTCAAAAAAGAAGAAAGGGCATTCTCAATTCTTGAGGATTAGAAGCTTTGCAAGCCATAGACAGCTAATGAAAAAGCGCCATGTTCCTATTATGTGAGAATTGAAATTAAGGTGAAGAAAGTGAGAATGATAGGTTGAGAATCGGAACCAATGACCATGGGTCCTAAGTACCAAACATTTGCATAGTCACATGCCATTTCTTCTAGGGTTTAGGTGTCACTACTCTAGACTTGTAGGCATTAATCCTTAAATGTCAAGGCAAGACACTTTGTATTTAATGGATAATAGGAAATCTTACTAGGTAGGACATAAATGCAACCATTCATCTTTGAAATTTTGTATGAAAAAGGGAGAGCCTCTACATTAATTTGACTTCAAATAGGTGATTTTGGATTTTTTTAAACAAGTGGTTTCCACGGTATGAAAATGGATGATTTACAAGGATTAATAAGGTAGAAACACCCATTAACGTCTCCGTTCCCATTTTTGCACCCTAGATTGGCACTAAACGTGTCCCTAGATATTAATTAATATGTCTACCAAATACTTGACTCTAATTTGCTAATGCATCAAAGGACACTTATTTAACTCTAATTGGCATACAACTTATGTTTGCAGATTTTGGTTTAGGGTCCACCTATGTGACAATTCAATGGTATAGGGAGGTGATACTTTGAAAAATCATAGAAATTATATACCACATCCTAAAAATCTAATTTTTTTTTTTCAATATTCATGATTTTCATTTGCTAATACCACAAAAATATTCTTTTAGGGGAAGGTGACTCCAACTATAATGAATTGCTTACATTGACGAATTTTGGGTGCTTCCACCGTACATGGAACGTTACCATGTTGTATTCCGATGTGACATGCCCAGGCCAGGTGCCGAATGATTTGGACACACGCCGACGTGTTCACATAAGGTCCCCAGACCTCGACCACACCTACGTGGCACAATTCAAGTGCTCACCGGACGACACTCGCTGAGCACACGTTCGGGACCTGGAAAGCGGACCTGGATCAGCCGGTGGGCTTCCAACTGCATTCAGGCGACGAGTGTCTCGCTTCTCCGCATCGGTGTTTCCGGCGACAGCCACACTCATCACTACTGCCACTGCTGGTGCAGCAAATTAGGGCTTCGGGGAAATCCATTTTCCGAAGCCACACTTTAATTTCGTGGTTGTTTTTCTTGCTGCGAGATGCGAGGCGCAGGGAGCATGGCGACCGTGAGAGCGGTGGCGCAGAGGGCTCGCGGGGTCAGGGCGTTGCCCGCGCTCCGAGCGTTGGTTAGTGAGGGGGACGACGCATCGCGGAGGTCTGTGAATTCTGGGGTGCAGGATGCTAGGAGAGAGCACGACGTGGGAGGGAAGAGAAGTTCCACCTGGAATGGCAGCAGGTGGATGGCCGGGGGCGCTGCGTTCTCGCTGTCGTTTGCTGCGTCCACCATGAGCGTGGCGTATGGCAAGGAGCGTGTGGCGGATAAATTCGCCCCGAAGGATGTTGTGCTGTATCAGTACGATGCCTGCCCATTTTGCAACAAAGTGAAAGGTGGGAGACTGTTCGGCTCTTTTAGGGCAACTACGTGGATGATGAGAATAAGTAGTGCGGAGCGGTGAGTGTGTGGTTGGAGTACTTTGTGAGCTATCGGGGGTTTCAGAGTTTTAATTATATGTCGTCTCTTTTGAGGAGTTTTTTTGTCGGCGTTGCTGTCCATTCTTTATTGGAAAATCARGCGGGTTTACTTGTGTCGACGGTGGCTCTATTAGTGAGATGACCTAAATCTCTTCCGGATCTGCATGTGTATCCWYTTTTCAGGAAAGTGTTCWTCAGTTTCTAWGGGAATTGACGTGTTTGGTTTATTCGCGTTCTGGACTTACCTATGGCGGTGGTCTTGATTGCAGCTTTTCTTGACTACCACGATATAGCGTACAAAGTAGTTGAAGTAAACCCTATGGGCAAGAAGGAACTAAAATGGTCTGAGTATAAGAAGGTTCCTATTCTGGTCGTGGATGGCGAGGCGCTCAAGGATTCCACAGGTACACTTTACTGAATTAGCCGCGTTCTCTTTCTGCATTCATGGGATTGACGCCTGGATTTACTCTGTTTTAATGCTTAGTGAAAGTGGAAGCCCTTTACAGGTGCTAGTAGCTCTTTGGAATTGCSGTTGTTCTACGCATGCAGTGCTGGATTCAATCACTTAGTTTTTGGATATTGGGCTTTTGAATTTACGTCTGCCAAAGTTGGCGGTATGGTRTTATGTGTAGCTTACTTTGAGGAGGATCCTTCTGTGTTTAGTGACGATGAGCATCTGGAACTGGTTGGGTTTCGTGCAGCAATAATCACAGAGCTTAATGGAAGAATAGAGGGAGAAAAGGCCCGGCAGCCTGGATCCGGGGAGGAAGAAAAATGGCGCAGGTTTGTGGTCCTATTTATCRKTCACTTGCAYTCTCTTTCCGGAATGCGGTTTCCAATGCGGTTTCTTTTCCTTATCATGGAATTGGAATAGAATACCATCTCTTGAGCGATTCTTTGGTCATTGTTCTCATTTGTCTATAATGTTTTGGGAATTGCTACAGCTGGGTAGATGATCATCTTGTGCACCTTCTGTCGCCCAACATTTACCGTTCACCGAGGGAGGCATTGCAAGCTTTTGACTATTTGACAACTAGTGGTGAGCATTGACATGTACACATATWTTGMTTAGTGAGTAGATCRTCGTGGCCCTTTTTATGTTCTATCWTTTTTGCWTGGATCACTTCATAGAAATTTGATTTGAGGTTTATTTTGCAGGTAATTTCAGCACAATGGAAAGGGCAACTGGAAAATATTTTGGAGCTGCTGCCATGTATGTCATTGGTAAGCGGTTAAAGAAGCGCCACCATATTGTTGATGAGCGTGCTTCTCTCTATGATGCTGCTGACGAGTGGGTGAAGGCTCTGGACGGTCGACAATTCATGGGTAATCAACTTACTCTTGAAATTTGAAACAGTTTCTGACGGAAGTACTTTGTTTGAGGGGTTTTTATCTACTTAACAAAATCAGAAAGTGAACAGTTTTGTGGTCATCAATAAATGGTTTAAACAGTGTTAGTAACATTCCAGCTTACGATTGTGGAGACTTTTAGTCTTATAGGTGTTGTAATTGTATGAACTTTCAKTATCATGTTAGGGGAGAGGGCTTTGCATTGACAGAAGCTTGAGTAGGACCCAACCYTACTTGGAAAGGGAGCCAGTGCCATTTGGACAGAGTCTCTTGTAGTGTAGCTGCTTGYTTATRTTGCATGATCATGGGTCAATCACATRATGRAAATTCTWATTTTGTGGTGCCTCGGARAGTATTGCTTGCAATTGGSTGTAAATGTTTGKTTGTTTTCGTATTTGCATACATGTCTCACACTGCTGCTGGTCATGGCATTCCAATAGGGGGTTCCAAGCCAAATCTGGCGGATCTTGCAGTTTTTGGGGTGTTGAGGCCTATCAGGCATCTGGATACAGGAAGGGACATGGTGGCTTTTTCAAAGATCGGAGAATGGTATTCACGCATGGAGGATGCTGTTGGTGCTACAGCTAGATTACAAGAAGAGCCTCKTATGGGCACTATCGACAGCTCACTGAAGGTTTGAACATAACTTCTGAATCTCATTGGCAGGATATCAACCAGTGAGTCACTCTAAATCTTCTGCCTTCAATAAGCACAGCTTATCATGCGGTTTAGCCATCGTCTTCCMGGAGCTTCTCCGTGATCAGTGTGAGAGTAGGCACGGTCTTAGTCAATGGTGCAGGTGTTATTTGCACTGTAAAGRGGATTAGATTAGCGTTCCCTTAGCATGCATCTAAGGTACGTTGGCTTGTGATTACTCGCCACAAGCTATTGAAGTCCCAAGTTCAAGAGGAAACGGTATATTGATTTCATCACGGAATTTTTGTTACTTTTTGGACAAATTTCCCTTTTGGGACAAGATTTCCTTATGGGAAGAATTAGGAACGAGTTTTTTACACATTGCCATCTATTTGGTTATTTACAGGTAGGTATCAACATTCTTTGGATAGACTAGAACTAAATGCKTTGAGCAAGTTTGCCTGTGATTCTTCAGCAAAGATTGTCGTCTTAACCATGAGGAAGATGATCTGGGTGTATGTATACAGGCTGATGGTAATATTAATTAAAAGCATTCACCTGAGCATGGTTCAAAGTATTGCTTTCTTTGCTCTAATTGTGCAATGCGCCTGGCATGCTGTGCCGGTATGCGAAATGTGCCATGATTCTGTGTTCTTGTTCGGTGTTATTTAAATGTAATGAAAAACTGGATCGAGTTTCAAATACATTTAGTCCTAATCTAGTCCTAGTGTTTAATGAGGGTGGAAAGTGGATTATGATTGCAATGCGGAAGGAGTCTAGCTTGATTTATGATACTGCTGAAAGTGTGTTCTGGTTATAGGATTGGAAATGAAGAGTGAAATTGTTTTTTTATTGAAGTGAAGTTCTATAGAAAGTGTTCATAGGTTGTGTATTGAAGACTTTTCATGGACCCTTACATAGAAATGTTTAACCCCAAGATGGGCTGGTCTCCGTAGAAATCAAGATACAGTGATTTTGATACTGTAAATCATTTGCTTTGAAAAAACAAAGGCCACTCATTGGAGGTGAACCTATTGTGCAAGACCTTTGCTTTTCACACAAAATTCCAAGGATAAACATTTGCTTCTTTGTCCTTATTCATATTGAGAGCATCTTGAAATAATAGAAGGATTCTTTGTCATCAACAATTGAACACTTGGTGTTTGTAATGTCTTAGGTTTGCTTTTCTATTTCACCACTAATCTCTTTTCTTAGATGAGCTACTGAAGACTAACTCATTCCAAGTGAAGTTGCAACCTTAAGTGTAGAGACACTAATTCTAAATTGCACTAACACTTCATGCTTCTATGATTCAATCAACAAAGGCATATAGATACAATTGACAAATCAATTCTAACTATGAATTGTATACAGCAAGAGCTACACAACGGACTAAAAACACCCTCAAATTGTACAATAAAGAGTGCTCAATGAAATTTTGAAGTTCACCAAAAAGCGACGATTAAAATAGAGTAGTGCTTTGACAACAATTTTTTCAAAAACCCTAGTTTGTACGATTATGAGATTTTTCATACATGTAAAAGATTAAATGAATAAACGTACTGGAAAAGTGAACTTCTCATTTGACTAATGTATCACTTTGAAAATTTTAGTTGACTGTGAGTGTCGTAAAAGTTTATGCATTTTTTACAATTCAATAGAAACCACTATTTTGACCAATCAAAAAAAATTTCAAGTGTTAAGGATAGAAATTGTATTTTTGGTGAATTTTTGAAGTTATATCTTCAAAATTCATTTGAAGAGAATCTGAAAATAATTTTATAATTTTGACCGTACTGATATCTTCTACTTTTTGTGCTTCACATAAACTTCTTTGATACAAACTTCAAAAAAGTTATAGAATGTATATTTTATAACACATTTGTGTTTTGTCCAAACCCCTTGGGCTTTTAGGGGTTATATTATTAGCCCTCCATGATTTTTTCCTCTATGTTAGTAAGCCACCACCACCCTTTGTTCTTATAATTTGAATTGTTGAATGTGAGTGCAAATGTCATGTATCCCGTCAATATTGTACCGTATGCGTATGCATATCTATATATTACATTCATATGTATATATGTATAATATCTATACCATATATGTATCTGTATAGGTATCCATACTTGTATCCATGTCCGTACTGGTATCCAGCTCTCATTTGGGGGGATTAAATTTTCAAACGGCAGGTTTGTCAGAGGCTGTGCCTCTTTTCAGTGGATAGTAGTATAAAGCAACATTTTTTTAGTTTTGGCACAAAAGTAATGGGATTTGAAGGCCAAATTAGGTCTAGTCAAAATGGAATTCCAATTTAGCCTCCTACCAATTTGAATGATTTTTTGGAATGTATAATGAAGAAAAAATCACCTTATATTAAAAGCATCTTTTAGGGCTGAATTTTTCTCCAAATGTATCCAATGCAAATTTGATGCATCACTAAATTTAAAAAAAATTATTGAACAATTAGAAACAATTGTCTTAATGCTTTAATTGATATGTAAGTTGATTAGTTGCCAACTCTCAAAAAAATTTGATCAGTATACAATAATCTGTAAAACCTTGAAGGTATATAGGAAGAGTATTTACATAAGTTGTTTGCACAATTTGCACAATTAAGAGCTAATCCACATCCAAGTTGTACCAACAATAAGATGTGTGGCCAAGTTACCATCATCCTACAATTAGGTGTGGGCATGCTACACACCTTATTTCATTTATCCATAGCCTCACAATTGGGAGGCTTTAAGAGATCATTGTTGTCCCCTATTCCTCAATAATTATCTAAGTCACTAATTGAAAATAGTGTACCAATCAACACATTTTGTTGCTTGGGATGGATTCACTAGGATATTGATTTCTATGAGTGATATTTCCTATAGAATATTCATTTGCAAATACATTAGGGTAGGAATAAGTTGCATACATGATAGATGACATTAGAAACGAATGGGGCCTCAAGGAGGCCACTTGATCTAATCCAATAGTGCAAAAAGTGCAAATAATTTTTTTTCTTCTAATATTTATTTATTTCTTGCTATAATGGTTTAGCCTTCATGAAGCCTTGTTTGTTTTTTTCTAATAATTCCCTAGATTGCTACATATAATTTTGGGTGTGAATGAGCATGGTGTATAGTAGTAGATACTCATATCTTGGTTATGGGATTTATTTGCTTATTATTGATTGTAGCACAAAAAAAAGGAAAACCTAAAATTTGAATCATGTATGAAATTTTCTTTCTATTTTACTCACTTGCATTTCATATTTTTTTTTTCATACAACTATAATGATAAAAAAATATGTTGAATAGTGTTAACAAAATCTTTAATTACAAACATAAATTGTGGATGTTTTTCTATTGGTGGTAAATGCATGACAAAATTCTAAAGGATTTGTCTATAAGAAACTTTTAGCTTGGTTTCCCTTAGGATCTTTTCAATTTGTTTCTTAGGATCATTGATCATTCTTTACAAAGCTCTTTGATGTTGAATGCTAAAAAAATTTCAATACTAAAATCATCCTTTAAATCAGGCTGTTTGTTTTGTTTTGTTTGTTTTGTTTCTTATGTTGAGATCTCCCGGACCGTGTGTCCTTTGGTAGCATGCTTGGTACTCTTGGAAAGCCCTCGGCAAGGAGGGGTGCACGGGCTTGGTTTCGTGGCGTTCCAACCTACGGGGTGAAAGTTATTGAATTTCAAAGTTAATTTTGGTTTTTAAAAATCAAAAAATTACTTTTACTTTTCTTTTGCCTATGGCAACGACACAGAGCACACTAGTGCTATTGAAAGAACACCTAAAAAAAGCCACAATGAGAAAAAATTAGTAAGAATTTTTTTGAAAGTTATTTCTTATAGCCCTTTTCACCATATTCCATTTTCCGATATCCCGGTTCAAGGCCAATTCCCCAAAAAGTTGGGTTGTGGAAGATGAATAAAAAACATTAAAAGTGGAACCTAGAACTCAAAGTGCGAAGGCCAAAATTCCACTCTCTAAGTCTCAACTTGCCTCTTGTATAATATTACATAGCAATTAAGTGACCAAAACATTGGTCAAAAAATCAAGAAGCCAAAAGATCCATTTTGGAAGAACTTCTAGAGTATGTGACAACTCATTGCAAATTTAGGAATTTAGGAATGTTATAATTGAAAAAAATGAGAAGCTATTAAATATGGATACATAAGTTTTGAAACTCATAATTTTCTACTTTATAGTTTGTAAAGATTTTGTCTATATACTTGAAAATTTGAAAATTTTTTATTTTTTATTTTTTATTTTTCAAATCTCAAATTTGTTAAAATTGTTGATGTATAGGATAAGATTCCATTACAAGCATGCTTTTTCTTAACTTAGTTTTATGATGCAATCAACTAATTGTGAGCTAATATTGAACAAATATACAAGGCTATGAAAGCATGTCTCAATAAATGTAGATATTACATAGATTCTTCATAGCAAAATGTTCAACTCTACAAGTCTAATTTCTAAATACTTTGAACCTAGGCAAACTGATTATCTTTGTGGGAATATATATTTCTTTTAGTCGGTGCCCAGGAACAAAAGTTATGCCCAAATAAGCTCAAAATAAGGGAGAGGAGGTAGGCCAATTTAAAAAAAAAAAAAATTTTCTCATAGATTATATTTTTGCCTATAGAGAGAGATTTCATTCATTCCATTTGGATTTGTTATGAGAAAGTTATAGACAATCTTGTTTTTTGGGCAATCTAAGCATCTTTTTGAAAAAATAACTTGTAGGATTCATTTCTAAATGCAATTTTTACAATTAAAAAAAAAAGTTCCATGTGGTTTAATTTTCTTTCTAGAAAATCTCACCATTGGAATTAGTGCGTTTTAATTCCATCTTAGAGATAATAATGATTTAGATTTTTGTTCTATCTTCTACCTACTTCTATTTAATATTTTTTTAAAGACTAATATTTATACCTTTTTACTTTTTTATTTTTTACTAGACTCTCAAATCAATTCTCCACCATAAAGATTTAAAGCTCAAAACTTTGTAGTGCAAAAAATTAAAGTTAAGAAAGTTCAAAGTCAAATAATCTAGTCCTGCAATGTACTGAAAAACTTGTTTTCTTCAATTTAAACGCAGATATCTTACAATCTATGTGGTCAAAATTTATGAAAAGTGTACCACATATTGTCATACTAGTGAGGTTTAAGATCATGTGGTTAGATATGCAGAAAAAAACAAATTTCAAATTTATTTACTCTCTGCTATAAAAATGGCAGTTTTGACGTTTGAGTGTTTTTTTGTAAAAGGAAGGCCTTGATCCTTTAAGGTTTAAAAGATAGCAAAAAAATATTAGGCTAATCTTGAAGATGAAAATTTACCCTCTGGAGTTCCGTAACCCTTAAAAGACTTGATCCATTGTGAAATGGTCAAACTTCTTATTTGAGCTAAATTTAGCCTTTCAATTTGTGTTCAAACAACAATCTTGTATTTTTATTACTTGAAGCTCTAAGTTCTATATCACTTCAAGAAATTTCAATTTGCTTTGTGATAAATTGTAATTGTTATCATTTTTGTTGCAAAAAATGAACATAAATGAATAAAAATAGCAAAAACAATCCAAATTTTTTCAAGTGTTACAAGTACCAATGGAAATCAGTGTGAAAATTTTTCAATTAGTTATTATAGTTTTTAATCATGTGTCAAAGGACTATTTAGTAATAAATCTTAAACCTTTGAAGGATTAATACGTAAAGGTCCAAATACGTTTTTTTTGGCAATGTAGCAATTTTGGGCAGCTCGCTACAGATGGAATTTTTATTTTTTTTCTTTGACAAATTCAAGAAACAATCATGTGCCCATGGAGTAGATTTAAGGTACAATAATTTTCATAACTTTTGACTACACGGTTAAAAGTTATTGTTTGAAATGTAATTTTCAACATTTGGCGGGCAACTCGGGCAGCTCAAAAAATTTATTGAAAAATCGCTTCTTTAAGAAATAAATATTTGAAATTGGTTCCTTAGATTTATATATACGTGGAAAGCTTTGAATCATTCCATTTTCATTAATGAGATGAAATTTATGAGGAGTTTAAGTTCGTATGTAGGTATGGTTTTAAAACTACCCTCAAACTCCATACCTACCCATTCTTTGTGCGGATGAGGTGGTGCTCTTGGAGGACCTATTGACTTGCTTCATGTGTTTTAAGGCGGAGTTGGAATGGTGTGCTTTAAGAATTGGCAATTTGGGAGAACCTTATGATAAAGAGGTTTCACTAAAGTAATGATCTTAAAACCATCTTGAATGTTCAGAAGTGCGCGCGCAAGAGAGCCATGTTAGCGCGTATGTAGAGGTCATAAAATAATGTTCTTTTAGATTCCCTTTGGTGGATGCATGCCCACCTAGTCTTGAAATAGGCCACAAAAATTTCAGCTTTAGATCATTAATTTTGGGTACTCCTCGGTACTAAAAAACTCTAAATTGTAAAACATGACAAATTAGCTAAACTAAAGTTTAAACTTCAAATGATTTTTTAAAATTTCTGAAAAATAAAGAACCCAATTGCTAATTTACTATCAAGCAAGACATCTCCAATAAAATTTTCAAGTTGATTGGGTTCATACTTCAAAAGTTATAGTGGATGGAAACTCCACAATTCCTACTGTGATGCAAAATAGTACTAGTCTTTCTTGCATTCACCCTTGGACTAAATAGGGCCTCTAAGCCTTTTGTCCATTGTCATCAAAGCGTTTAAGGGTTTACATCAATGGGGATTTTTTTGGCAATTTGTTGTCAATTAGCACCAAAATAATGAGCCCTATACTAGGCCCTTGGAACAAAAATAGTAAAATCTTGGATGAAATCGCGAGTGAAATCACCAAATTGTGGATGAAAATAGAATTATGGACACATGACAAATTTCATTAGAATGGTGAATTTTAGTTACTTTGATCTTTTTTACAATTCAAACCATGTAGTGTGATGTCTAAATTTTTCATAGATTTTTGAGATCCATACCTCTCCTAGATATTTGAAATCTATAACAATCCTAGATGGTTTAGATTGCACGGTTTGGAAATGGCACATGGAATATTGCCTTTCTAATGAAATTCGCTAGACACGTAATATGTGCTAATGTGATATTTTCTATCCAATATGTGGATGAATGTTGAAATTTGGAACACCCCTGTAACATTTCATATTGCCACTTTATCACCTTCATAAAAAATGATAAAAATGATAAAAAAACGAAAAAAAAATGAAAAATAGAAAAAGTAAAGTTTGGTTTAGATTAGCCTATATTCAATCACTGCTTGCATCATCAATAGTTTTCATGCTGAATGACTTGATCATGAGTAACTTGATTTTGTATTTCACAAAAGGGACGAAAGCCTAAAGCTGAGCTTGATTTCGTCAAGACCAGTAAATTCACCCATCCGGGTCAGTGAGGCCATTCAACAAGCTAAGTGCGTCTACCGAGAAGAAAATTATGCACCCTAAGGTAGGAGGTCCTTAAAGCGCCCATCTAAGGGCTGAAGCTGAATTTTGGCAAGGTAAAATTGATTGAAATAATTTTCAATAAATTTTCTTTGAAAGACAACTAGAATTGGCATTTAACCCAAATTTTTTCATATTTTTTGGAACTTCGTGGAATTAGTTATGATTTTTTGAAGTTGCTAAATAGTGCATTTCAATGGGCTCTAAAACCGACCACCTCCTCAAATGTAGAATGCATGTACATTGGAGAGTGCAAAATGTACCTCCAGAGCCTGATTGATTTTAGGACCTGCTCCATTTTAGGACCTGCTCTATTTTAGGACCTCCTACCTTACCTTACCCTGAACTCTTCACCCACCATAACTTAATTTTCTTGTCAATGTCGTAACTGATAAGCACCAGGAGGTAGCTAGTTCAGTACCCTAGCTACCTTCATTATCATATTATTTTTTCATTGGACAAAAAAGAAAGTTAAAGGATTAACTTTACAACTTCACCCTAGCCTCTTCATTTCGTGTTTTCTGGTTGGCACAAATGAAAAGAAAATTCTTTGCAGAAGAAAGAGTACAACCGAACCAAGCACAAGCCAGGAGCTGCCTAGTGCAAGACTGTCTGCAGGAGTGTTTTAAAATAAGGGAAGGTAGGGTGCTCTAGAAGTGCCCCTGCTCTAAAAGTGACCTCTAACACTGACGTATACGGCTTTGTTTTCTCCAATGTACCAGAAGTGTTCATTTCAGGAGATGATCACTTTTTGTGACTGTCATTCTGATTCAACTTTGAAATTTATAACTAAGGGAGAGGCACCCAATGCCAACCGTGTACCCAATGCCGTCCAAATCTGCAGAACATAATCATTTCAGGCTGTAAATGTTGGTAGGCGGTACATGGCTTATTTCTTTGACCCAAAATAATAAGCAATCTACGGTCCCACTACATTTATGTTCTAGAATGAATGCCTGACGCAGATTTGGACGGCATTGGGTACACGGTTGGCATTGGGTGCCTCTCCCTTAATTCCACAAAGGTCTAAAAAATATGAAACAACTTGGGTTAGATTGACGTCAATCCCATTTTTCTTCCAACAAAAAATTACTAAGATTGTTTCAAAGAGTTTAGCTTCCTCCTAAATTCCATCATCTCTTAATATAAAAGCTCTTAATTAATGTTTAAAAGTAGACTACCTCACTACCTGCCCTCTTTAATTAACCCTTCATCGCCTAAGGGGACCAAAAGTGTCCTCACGTAGTTTGGCAGTCAAATTCAAACTTTCAAAGTGTCATAACTTTTGAATCCAATGTCCAAATTCAATAAAACTTGTTGGAAAAGTTTCACATAATAGTCTAGTTTGTGTGGTAAAATTTTCAGATCAATTCAAGATTTAATGATTTCTTGAAATCCATTCGAAGATCACAGGTTCAATTTGGATTCACCAAAGTCACCAAACTGCACTTTGATTGTTGCAACTTTGGGGGCTCGTATCTTTGTCATCCAATGTTTTTTTTTCAATAAAATTTGTCGGGTTAAGTTTCCATTAAAGTCTAGTTATTGTGGTAAAATTGTCATGTCAATCCAAGTTGTTTTGAATGTTTGGAAGTAGTTTGAAGTTCAAAATCTTGATATTTTTGGACTACATTGAACTTTGGCGGCTTATTTCTTCTTCATAAAGTGTCCGTTTCCAATAATTTTTGTTGTAAAAGTTGCGCATGCTAGTCTATCTTGTATAGTTAAAATTTCATATGAATCCAAGAAGTTAYARGTGACTGAGAAGCATTTTAGTAGAAGGAGGTTCAGCCATAGATGTGATTTTTGGCTACTTTTTTCACTGTTTTTTGACATTTCAAAACAATTTTGCAAACACAATGAGTCAATTGAGTGATATTTTTTTTTCCACCAAAGTATTTGTCTTTTGGTTTTGAATCACTTTGTAGTTTAACATTTTTTCAGTTGAGTAGGTTTAGAAATTGAATTTCACCTCCAAATGAGTTTTTTAGAAAAGTTCAGCATATTCTTCAACACTAAAACATTATAATCATTCAATCTATACAATCAAATGTCCCCAAATTTGTCTCACACCATCCAAAACATGCACATTTGCACACTACAAAATTGTACAGTTGAGATTTTCATACTTCACTGAATTTACACTTATAGCACTTGAAAAGCAATAATGTTTGTAGACACCATAGGGGGTCTCATATGCAGTTCCCGGTGTTAAAATTCTCGGTGGGTCTCACTTTCCCCGGTGTTCCCCAGTGTATACACACCGGGAAAAGTGAGACTCACCGAGAATTTTAACATCGGGAACTGCATATGAAAGTATGAAACCCCTCTGCACATTTAGGCTTTAGGCAATGAAGGGTTAAGCGTGAACCACACAATGTCATATTGTGAGTTAAGAATGAACTTAATTATATGTAACTTAATCGGAGCATGGCGGGATCGAGCAATAGCTTAATTAGCTTCGCTTCCTTGCATTGAGCGTAAGGGAGAGGCACCCAATGGCGTCCCTGTACCCAATGCCGTCAGATTTTACTCAACATAATCATTTTAGACTATAAATGTAGGTAGGTAGTACATAGCTTATTTCTTTGACCTAAAATAATAAGTAGTCCATAGTCCTGCTGCAATTACCTTATAGAATGAATGCATGACCTAGAAAGGGACGGCATTGGGTATATGGACGCCATTGAGTGCCTCTCCCTTACTATACACTGGTTGTAGGGACAAGGATTTCTGGGAAATCCATTGAACGGCCAGCAGTCGGCGGCTGGGTCGTGAGGAGTACAGATTTCAAGTGGGCATTACATTGTGGGACTGTGGGCGCGGGAGTCACGAAGCGTCCGTCGTGACTCGTGACTGTGCTGCCAATGCATGCGGATCGAAATGAGACGTTCAGCTCACGTTATCGATCTCACTACCGAAGCATTCACAAATTAAATCCACTGCTTAATTACAGATATTAAATTATTGATTAATTAACAAAAGACGTGAACGCCTAGCTGTCCTCTTCCCTGGCTTCAATTCAAGTACAAAAGCTAGCTAGCAATACCTAGCTAGTAGCTACTGTAGCTTATTGAAGCCGCGAATTATTCAATTATATATCAATTCCCATAATTGCATTCTTCAGTACTACTTACTGCAATGAATCTCAGTCAGTGGGAATTGAATGTCAAATATAATTAACTCAACGTACATCAGGTTGGATCATGATTCATGAACCTCCAGTAACTTAGGAGTTAGGACCAGTACAGTACAGTTTCAGTGAGCCTGGCATTCTGTGTTGCAGATCATGCAGGCGAAATTGAATGAAAGTTCAGAGCAACCGGACGGCCTTGACAGAATGAAATTCTGGACAWTTAATTCATCCACGATTGCTCTCAGAGACTCAGACATCTACTTAGCCTCTTCATCCTTTCAAGCTAGGACAAAATTCACCCGTTTTCTAAAGTCATTAGCTGGAATGTTCACAACAATCTTAACCCATAAAGTCCCATTGTCTCGTCAGTCTCCTCAGTAGACAAAACGGATTTCGGACAGGTCCCTACTGTCTCAGTATTCATCATGATCTTTTGAAACTTTTTGAGAAGTTAGAAGAATGGAGTAGCCACTTTCTAGAAACATAATTTTTATTTCAATCCGTGCCTTGGAGCAAAAGTTATGGCATAATAATCCCTTTTTACTTTCAACAAGTAGAACCTCTACCCCAAGGACTTACATTTAAAAAAAACTAGTTTTTCATAGATTGTGTATGAATCAACATAGACAACTTTGATTCATTCCATTTGGATTTGTTACATGAAAGTTATGGACAATCTTATTTTGAGGGCAATTAGAGCATCTTCTCGGAAAAATAACTTTCAAGATTCATCTGTAAACTCAATTTTCACAAACTTTTACAAATTTTTACAAGAAAGAGGTTTCAGAAAGGATCTCTTGCTAGAACAATCTTACCATTGACTCATTGAGATTAGTGTGTTTCAATTCCATCTTAGAGCTATTAACAATTTTAGTTTTTCCTTCAATCTTAAACCTAGTACTTCTACTTAACAATTTTCCAATGAATGAGAATTAAGTGTGTGTTTCTTTGAATTTTTTCCTCAGACTCTCAACTCAATTTTTCAACATAAAATTCAAAAATAGAAGTGCAAAAAGTTTAAGTTCAGATCATCAAGGTAACCTACCGCAGTGAGGACGCTGCGGAGCTAAAAGGTGAAGGCACTAATGTACGATGCCGATGGATGACTTCACTGTTAACTGCAGAAACAAAGAATTGAAATCACCTGAGTGGCTATTTTGGTGACTACGTACCTGGCTTCGTCATGGGGTCCTCGTCCTTCCAGGTTAAGCTTATCTGGACTTCTGGAGACCCCCAGAAGGAAGGCGCATTGATAAGGCTCACTAAGCTGAGCACTGAGYAGTCTGAGCGGAATGTACCTGCCCAGTGCCAACACAAAAATCTCACAGGAAAGGTCAAATGGTACTGTCTGAAAAGGTCAGAAGGTGGGTCCTTTCAAATCAGAGCCCTGCCAAGCTCCCTCGCCAACTGGACGGAGTGACTCTTCCGTCCACTGTACCGCAACTTCCTCTCACGGTCTGAGCAGAGATACTGTAGCTCATCTCAGTAAGATAGTCATGATTATTCAACCAACTCTGACTCAAGAGAGAGTCTTGGTCAATAGGATTTTCTCCTCCAAAACCAACCCCATGAGTTACGGGAGCCTATATCACATCGAATCTAACTTAGTACTGAATAGATTTGTGAGAATATAAGCTAGTCATGTCACTAACTGACTCACTGACGGGGTAAAACATGGAAACACTAGCTAGGTTAGATCTTTAATTTTTCGACTACCGTAGGTTATTAGTGACAGCTATGATCGGCATGGCGATGGAAGCAAAATGATTTTCAAATTGTGGAATGAGACCCCGAGTAAGACAGACAGACGATTGCAAGCCCCATCATGGAAGGTCCTCCACACCATGATGTCCGGTCCCTGAAGACCTGAACACGCCAGAGCTCGGCCCTCAGTGCCAAATTATCACACGGCATCATTCTATCCATGCAGCTCTCTAAATTAGGTCAAACATCGGTACTCTCTTATAAATGGCACCTTGAATGTTGGCTTCTTCCCGTCTCCAAATTGGTTGAGGTTCAATTCTTCTGCTAGCTCAGCTTTTCTCCACTTCCGATGAGATCGATGGTCCTCGGATCCCGGCTTCCGCGTGTCGAAAGTGTCATTGAAGTGCTGCCAGCAAGTTAATTAAACTAGCTAGAATTGCGAGCTTCGCATCTGCCCATTGCAAGCACCTGGTTACGTTGAATCAGGCTAGGCTGCCGTCGGGTCTGTTGTGCACTGTCTTGTGCTAATGCATGTTCAGTTTTGTTTCACTCAGCACCGTAAGTTCTTGGTGCTGCGTCTAGTGAAGATTAACTTTCTGGTCTCCATCGGAACGGCCGCTGTGTTTGGAGTTTAAATAGGATTGGTGAGTGATGTGTGCTGGTGTGTCGGACGGCAAAACAGTCTCCTGTTTGTTTGTTTACTGGTGTGTGTTGACAAACAGAAGTCAATCGAGCTTTTGTTTTGAGTCTGGGATGGATGCTGCTCCAAGCCGTGCAACTTGTGATCACCACCGCCGCTACACCACTCATCTTCGCAAATCCACTTCGTTCTTCGAGTCTTTGAGCGCCGACCGTCTTTTGCCCAACTTGGACGTTCGTGACCGACTGGGTACACGCTACCTTCCACAGCTCTGTAGACTCCACCATGTACGTCCTTTCTCGATCTGGCCGCTTTAACTTCCTGCAAATCTCTTTTTCCATAAAATGAAGTTGCGGAGGGTTTGACCGTTATGGCTGGGATCGGAGGCAGCAATCTTTAAGTACATGTTTTCAAAGCTTTTGGCATAATTACGAGGAAAACTTGTACGACAAATTTCTTCAGTGTAAAGAAAATGAAAGTTTCTAGTGACTCTGGTCTTTGCCGTAGTCTTAATTTGCCAAGTGCTTGAAATCTGGTGTGCCGAAGCTCATTGTATCAATTGCGCAAGTGTGTGACTAGGGATCTGACTAGTGGTTGTTGATTCTGTGCGATTTCAGGTTGGTCCTACGAACTTGAGGTCTGCAATGAAAATTGCAAGCCTCTAGTCTAGTGAGCACAATAAGACGGTCGGTATGGGCTCAGTCATGACTTTGCAGGCTTTGCAAATTACGCAGAATACCATCCCATCCATCCCAACATTAAAGGAGGGTAGAAGCAAAAGTCTTTGAATTTTTTAGGACAAATTATATTAGGAAGCTCTAGCTGGATTTCCTGTTATTGATGAATTAGTGTCACAATAGAACTGTCGATCTGCTTCTTATCCATTACGTCACATTCCTAGTCGTACTCGAGTGACAGTTTCAGTTGAATTTTCCTAACTAGTATAGGTTGATATTGGTCCATGTGATCGGTGAGGATTGCGGTATCTAATATTGCGTATAATATTGCTGCATGACCTTCACGTACTCGAAGGCCTTTCTCCAATTCGGAAGAATGCGCACGAGATGGAAGCTCCCATTGTCTCCAGTCCAAATGTACCTCTCTTGCGTCCCCCAAATAACGCACATAAATAGATCTATTATTTCTAAACTAATTTTATTTCTGTCGTCATTCGTCATCACTCAACACTACCTTGCAGTTGTAAATTTATATACAATGTGGCATCTTGATTTTCTTGTAGGCATCTGGACCTATGAATCTGAATTGACAGGTTCCAATGCAAATATGTGACTGGCCCTCGATCGTTCCCTTGGCAAAACAGACATTGATTTCTTGAGACATCGTCCTGACTGGAATCCAGACATCCAGTAATAACTAATGAAATTTGGGTTGAAAATACAAAAATCTCTCAATAAGGGAACCTTGAATTGCCACAAAATTTACTGTGGAGGCCCAATCATTCATGCCAATTTCATCCGCATGGTCAAATCTCCGGAAAGCATCATGATTTGATATTTTTTTTCCATGTTTGATTAGAAACTAGAGAATGTCTTGCCCGCCTCCCAAATCAACCACAGTCCTTAATGGATTAACAACCTTTGTTTTTATGTATTGCAATCCACCATAAGAAAATTTATTCAAACTAGTTTATATGGGCCTTCAAAGTGATTTTTACAAAGAAATCTACTTGTGATTCCAAAGCTTTATTAATCCTTGAATGTCAACACTAAAGTTTGGCGTCCAATGAATGAGAAAATCTTTCTATGTGAAATAAGAGTGCAACTATTCATCCTTGGATTTTGTGTGGAAAAGAGAGATCTTCAATAATAGTTTGACTTCCAATAACTCAATAAGTGCTTTTGTATTTTTTGAAATCATTGATTTCCACAATATCAAAATGGATGATTTCACGGTCGCTAGGGGGTGAATGCAAGAAAGACTAGTACTATTTTGCGTCACAATTCAAATTGCGGAGTTTCCATCTACTATAACTTTTGAAGTATGAGCCCAATTAACTTGAAAATTTTATTGGAGATGTCTTGCTTGATAGGCAATTAGATTCCTCATTTTTTAGAAATTTTAAAATATCATTTTATATTTAAATTTCAATTTAGCTAATTTGTCACGTTTTGTAGTTTAGAGGTTTTTAGTACTGGGGAGTGACCAAATTTAATGATCTAGAGCTGAAATTTTTGTGGTCTATTTCCACACTTGGTAGGCATGCATCTGCCAAAGGAAATCTAAAAAATCATTATTTTGAGTCTTCTACATGCGTGCTAATAGGGCTCTCTTGCGCGCGCACTTCTGAACATTCAAGATGGTTTTAAGATCATTATTTTGGTGAAATCTCTTTATCATAAAGTTCTTCCAAATTGCTAGTTTTTAGTTTTTTTTAAAACTACATTTCCTATTTTCTACAAATTAAAACATCAAATCACCTATTTTCATGAAATTTTGCACTTTTCTAGTTCTCCTACTTAGAGAATTTTCCTACGCTTTTCCTTCATAGGGTACCTTCTTACAGGTGTATACATTAAATATATTTTTCACATTTTTTTAAAATTGTTTTTCTAATTTTACAGTACTCCCGAAAAAAACATGAGTACTATGCCAAACGCTACAACAACCGGGGGGTCTTTCTTGCAATCACCCTAGGGTTTGTCCTTCAAGGCCCGCTTCAAGGATTAAATGCTTTTTCAACATATATTCTTTGAATAAGTATTACATATTACTATCCACTCTATCCTAATACTAATTTACAATTCTATCCTTTGAAAAATGCAATACTCATCACAAGTGTTTGGGCATACAAAACCAAGCAGAACTTTATGCATTTTCCTAGATTCATAATGGATATTGCTCATGTCACAATTTTATATTGAAACTAATCAAACAAAACAATTCCAATCACTAAGACCTAGGTTGAAGATTTAAATTTATGTTGGCATGTATTTTGTGATAGGCATGACAATTATAGTATTTAGTACTATAGATGGGATAAAAATGAAGGAATTCCATTTTTTATCAATATTGCTTCAAGTGGATATAATATACATGTTTTAGTGGTGGATATTGCCTTTTAAGGATAGTGTTTTATATTATACTTTGAAAAAGTTATTTAAATTTTACATGTGTATTTTTTATTTTGTAGCTATGGGTCATTGCAAGAAATACCAGGCCTTTTCTCCCAAAAAAACAAAGTCACAACCATTTTTATTGTTTACAAGTGCATGTGCAAAAAAGGCCTATTTGCACAAACGTGGAGGACATAGAATAGTGTATTTTTAGATGCCCTTTAGTAGGTACATGTATGCCTACTATAGAAATATACCACAAAAAATTTAGCCAAAAATCATTAGTTTAAACAACTTTTTTGTATTCAAAACCCTAAATTCCAAAATGTGACAAATTAATAAAATTGACTTTTAAATATAGAATGAATTTTTTTAAATTTTGAAAAATAAGGGACACAATAACAATCACAACATCTAGAAATACATTTTTGTTTTTTGCATTGGATTCATTGTTCAAAAGTTATAGCACAAGACAAGAGAGCCTATTACAAAGGTGTCCACAGAATGCACGGTGTTTCTTGCAATGACCCCTATGCCCCTTGATATTCATAAGGGGGATGATTAGAAAAAGAAACAAGGAATGCAAAGTTGTGGATATGTTCGATTAAGAAGGGAGATGTGGAATATAAGTAGGGCCCAAGAAAATTTTGCCACCACTTAACAAATCATTTGTGATCTTGTCATATGATGAACCTTCCAAAATCCAAATACACTAAAAGGCCATCAAATTCTAGTGCCAAAAAGAAGGTCAATTCAGAAAAAAAAAACGAATTTTAAAGTGATGGAAAATCCTTACAAGAGAGCCATGAAAGAGTTGTGAAAGTAGTAATAAGTTTGGAAGGAAAGAGAGGTTCATTGAAAGACATTGGAAGATACCTCCTATTCTTACGACCATTATTAGCTACAATTTTGAGGCTATCTTATGAGAGCGAAGAAATTAAGTGAATGGATCCTAGATGGGGAAAATGTGAGCCTCACTGCAACTATCTGAAAACCTTGCACGTTTAGTAGTGGATTCTAAACTAAAAAGAGCATCTAAAACTATGAAGAGTTTAATCATGGAAAAATATTAGAAGAAAAGTGAGGATGAGAAAAGTGTTGGTGAAAAAATTTGTAGATTGGCATTGTGAATAAGCTATTATTATATAGTATAAGACACAATTTGACATGTTAACACCGATTTGCATTTTTTTTAAAATTGGATATTAAAACAATCCAAAGCATGTGAAAAGATCTAAATGTGTGTAATGCTACCCTAAACTTACACCTAGGTGTCTTATATAGTATTGAAAATATATACAAATTCTAAAAAAGATTTAACACCCCATCCCCAAGAGTTGTGAAAGATATAGAAATTTTATCTCCCCCACTCAAAAAGGGCATTAGCCACATTAGTTCACAATTGAGCTATTGGGAACCGTCCAAAGTGATCACTATCGATATTTTAAAAAATTATGAGAGTTAAAAGATAGGGTCCACTTAATTCAATGGGGAGAAATTTTACATAATATGTAGGGTTACTATAGGGTCCATAAAATCTACRTACTCCAATATACAAAATTTGTCTCTATAAAAGCATTACATAGTAGGAATTTTTATTAATGAGTTAGCCTTGTACAAATAAGGGTCATTAGATGTTTTTTGGACCATTTAGAAGATTGCGAGTTCCTGAGCCTTGGAAATGCATTGGGAACTTTGGGAACTCTACCACGTAGGCAGTCTGACGTGGTCGAGAGACTACCATGTCAAGTAATATTAATTAATTAGTTTTTTGATTAATTATAAAATATTTAAAAAACAAAGAAATTTAATACTGATTTTATTTTTTATTTTTTGCTAAATTCAAAATTTCATACCAGTAGTTGTTGGTTCCTTGTGCAGGGAATAGTTTTGGGGAACAACCGCGAAACAGTCTCCTACGTGGCTGAAAAAACATCTAATGGGTGCAAATTTTTCATAGCACACTGTGTACAGATGTGGACAAATAGTTTCATGTTGATGATAAAATAGACTAAGTTAAAAATACCTACCATAAAGGGTAGTTAATCCCTAAAGGACCAAGGCCTCTTTTCTGCAAAAAAACACTCAAAAATGCCATTTTTACAGCAAAGTGTAAAAAAAATTGAAAATTACTTTTTTTTGCACATCTAACCATAGGATCTTATACCTAACTAGTATGAGAATATGTGGTAAAAATTTCAAAAATTTTGACCCCACAAATTGCAAGATACCTATGTTTAAAGTGAAATAAACAAGTTTTTCAGCACACTGCGGGACTAGATTATTTGACTTTGAACCTTCTTAACTCAAATTTTTTGCACTACAGAGTTTTGAGCTTTAAATCTATATGGTGGAGAATTGAGTTGAGAGTCTAGGGAAAAATTTAAAAAATTTAAAAAGCATAAATTTTAGTCTTTAAAAAATTGTTAAGTAGAAGTAGGTACAAGATAGAAGAAAAAACTAAATTACGAATATCTTCAAGGTGGAATTAAAACGCACTATTCCCAATGGTGAGATTTTTCTAGCAAGAAAAATAAACCATGTAGAACTTTGTTTTTTGAAAAATTGTAAAAATTGCATTCAAAGACGAATTCTACAACTTATTTTTTTTAAAAGATGCTTAGATTTGCCAAAAAGCAAGATTGTCCGTAACTTTCTCATAACAAATCCAAATGGAATGAATCAAATCTTTCTATGTAGGCAAAAATATAATTTATGAGGAAAAAAAAGATTTTAAATTAAAATTTTATTTTTTGGCTACCCCTTCTCCCCTGTTTTGAGCTTATTTGGGCATAACTTTTGTTCCCAGGCACCAATTGAAAAAAAAATTATATTCCCACAAAGCTGATCAGTTTTTCTATCTTCAAAAAAGTTCCAAAAAATCAGGACAAAAATTGAGACCGTAGGTACCTGCCTGAAATCCCATTTGTCCCCCGAAGGAACAATGGTCCTTTAGGGATTAATAGAAATTGTACCACAATACAAATAGTGTATATATCAAAAAATTAAGCGTAAATGTAAGACATTGACCACAATTGGTAGGAATAATCACATTGCCGAGCGCATTGCACAAATAGAGAGGTTTACACTAGTGGTTTCAATGTAATGAAAATTTAACAACACAAGGATAGAGTTTATAGTCCATCTAACTTCACTGTTTCAATCCATATGTATTAACCCCTAAAGGACCAAACTGCGTTTTGGGGCAACATAGCGATTTTGGGGAGCTCACTACAAATGGAGTTTATAGTTTTTTTCTTTGAAATTTTCATACAACATGTGTCCGAGGAGTAGCTTTAAGGCCCAACAATTTTCATGACTTTTGACTACATGGTTAAAAAGTTATTGCAATATATGTACTTTTCTTTGATCTCCGGGCAGTCCGGGCAGGTCTGAAAAAATAATTTTTTTCAGAATTAAAAATTCGAAAACGATTATCTACAACAAGAAGTACATGAGAAGCTTTGAATTACTCCATTTTGATCAATGAGTCAAAAGTTATGAAGGGTTTTTGTTTGCGGGCAATCATGGAATCTCTACACTAAAATAAACTTTGAAGTCCTTTATTTAACTCATTTTTCAATAATTTTGAAAAAAAATCAAAATATTGGGTGTGGATTGTTTATTACAACATTTCAACCATTGGGATAATAGGGCTCTCTTGCGCGTGCACTTTTGAACATTCAAGATGGTTTAAAGATCATTATTTTGGTGAAATCTCTTCATCATGAAGTTCTCCCAAAATGCCAACTTTTAGTTTCTTCAAAAATTCTTTTTCCTATTTTTTACAAATTAAAACGTCAAAGTGTCTATTTTCTTTAAAAGCTATAATATTATGTTTTGTGAATAATTTTTTACCAACATTTTTTATATGTTTCAAATTCTAGTGACATGATATTTCTTCTATTATACTAATTACCCATATTTCATCTTATTTTTAAATATTGTTTTTCAAAAGGTCACAGTACAGTTGGTCTTTCTTGCAATGACCATCATCCTTGAAATTTTGTGTGGAAAGTGGAGATCTTCTATAGAAGTTTGACTTCCAATGAGTGCTTCTAGAGATTTTTTAATCCTTAAAGGACGGACTTTTAGTGATTGTGGAAATCAGCCATTTTGATACGATGGAAATCACTAGTTTAAAATAATCCAAAAGTACTCATTGGAAGTCAAAGTACTATAGAAGATCTCCCCTTTCCACATAAAATTCTGAGGATGAATAGTTGCACTTTTGTCCTACACAGTTTGATTATTTGTCATACAGAGGGTATAAAACGTCTGCCTTGACGTTCAAAGGTTAACCCCAAAAGGACCGAGGCATATTTTGGGCATAAATTGTCAAAAAATGCCACTTTATAAGGCAGAAAGAAAAAAATGATAAAAAAAAGTTTTTTTTCAAGATTTAACCATACAAATTTCAACTAGACTTCTATGGGAATGTGTGGAAAAAAATTCATAAACTTTGACCGCATGCATTGAAAGATTATAACATTTTTTCCAACATTGCCTAACAGGGCTTGGAAATGTTTACTCCTTCTAGAATGAGATTTTTACACTACACATGGTTATTTTTTTGACATTTTCATCTTTTACAGTTTATTGTGTAAGCTACGTACCCACCAAATTTCACAATCATAGGAAGAGTTTTGCACATGCTGCCCGGAGCTGCCTAAGTTGCCTGCAAAGTCTAGAGCAGCATAACTTTTTGATCCGAACACCTGATCGAAAAGAAAAATAGATTTTTGGGAAGAGGGTATATAATTACACATTGTGTCCAAATTTCATGAACATCCGACCAAAAATGACTTTGTAGGAACCTACTCGAGATTTCTTGCGTATGTTGAACGGACACTTGGTCTTTTACGGATTAAACAATGATTCCCACGGTATCAAAATGGATGATTTTCACAGTCATTGGATGTCTTTTAAGGGTCAAATACAGTATAGGTTCTGTTCCTTTACTTGACTTTGCAGCTGACTAAGGGCCTATTCCATGAAGGACCGGATGTGGAGCTCCAAGCACCAAAACTATGAGGTCTGGTCCAAGTTACATCATGCGTCCGAATAGAAACTAATTCTCCAAATAAATGTTCACTTTTCTATTAATATTAGGAATTATATGGTATGTGACAACCAATGAATGAGGCGGGCCACAAGGACAAGTCTTGGAATAGGATTGACAAGGAGACAAGTGGGTCGTTACAAGAAACACTTACCGGTTTTGTCTCAAAATGGCCTATTTTCATGAGTCCTGTGACTTTTGTGAAGAGTAGTGAGAAATTGAGAATATTATGTCTCCTAAAATTCAGACCTAAGAAAATTTCCTCTAAAAGTTATGCACAAAAAAGGACAATGGAAAATACAATGAGAATAGATGCTTTTTTTTTTTTTTTTTTAAATAGTAAAAAAAATTTAAAAAATAAAATTAAAAAATCTATTTTTTGGCTTTTTCCTAAGTTGAAGAGGCTGCTTCTCCAATAAATTTCATCTTCAAAAAAAATTATTTCGTGTTTTGTACAAGTGTACCTTGGTAGTGGAAGTTTGAGCACATGTGGAAGTTGGACAATTTGGTATTTTCAAAAAATCTCTTCTAGACTTGTGTAATTGTACTAGAGGACCGTGCATGCCAATTTTCAGCTCAAAATTTCCTTTTTTGGGTCAAAAATAGGACCCCAAACCCCCAAAATGGCCAAGGTAGACACCCAATCGGGAGCAGTTTAAAAGTAGTAAAACAATTTTTAAAAAACTAAAAAAATTACAAAACATGTAAAACTTTTGTGTGCACCTTCCATCCAAATTTCAAGCCAAGCAAACAAAATATGAAAAATTTATGAGCAAAAAACTACTTGGTAAAGGTCAAGGGGACAAAAAAAAGGACAAGTGTTTCTTGCAATCACCTAAGTGGAGAATATTTTTACGAAAATAGTAAGTCGGGTTGATGGGAGGGAGAGTGGATTTGCTAATCCTAAATTCAAGGATGGAAGAGCCAAAGAGGGACCGGAGCTCCATATCGGAAATCGAGTTCACAATTTCCTCATGCGAACCCCTAGCCCCTAGTTGGAGGTTTGGTTGGGTCCTTCATGCAAACCGCCCCTAAATTCAAGGATGGAAGATCCAGGGAGATACTGGAGCTCCATATTAGAAATCGAGTTCACAATTTCCTCATGCGACCCCCAAGGCCTGGTTAGAGATAGGTCTAGCCCATAATGCGAACAGCCCCTAAGGTAAAGCTTTGGCACCGTGTCTCTCAGGGCCTGTTTGCATGATGGGCCGGACCGGACCTCCAACCGGTCCACGAGGGGTTCGCATGTGATCATTGGCAACCCAATTACCGATATGGAGCTCCGGTCCTTCCCTGGCTCTTCCATCCTTGAATTTTGGATTTGCAAATCCGCTCTCCTTCCCATCAATCCGACTTACTATTTTCATAAAAAGTATTCTTCACTTGTCTTCTTGTCTCTCCTATTTCAAGACTTGTCCTTGTGGCCAGCCTCATTCATTGGTTGTTGCATGTCATATAATTTCAAATACCAATAGAAAAGAGGATATTTTATTTGAGAAACCGGTTTGCATCCGCAAGCATGATGTAGCTTGGCAGTAGAATAATATATAAATTCAGTTCTCCGTGCTTCTTACAAGAGAAGCGAAGCCTCACTACACTTATTAGTTCTCTAATGCAATGAAATAGTTGTGGACCACAACTACGTGAACGCCGAAGCCTGCACAACCCGGAGGCCCAAACTCAGCTCTCTCGAATCACACCAACATCGAATGGGATGGGAAATTGCATGATGACAAAGACTGAGTGACGAAGTTATGTCAATCTGGGCTGGTTCCGATTGAAGCTCCGTTTCTGACTGATATGGTCTGCTGAACACTGCACAGCACTGCCAAAGAAAATTAGTTACCCAAGAATGTTTCTGACAGAATCGCCGACAGGATTAAGTGCTGAGCCGGCGAGATGGGCCCCGCCTTAGACTTTGGCTCAGGGAGACAGGGTTGGGTCTAGCCGTCTTGGGAGTAAAGACTCCGCCGCAAGGAGTTTCTCTAGCTGGACCGCCCTCTAGTACCCCTCGGAGTGTTCGAATATCATATAATTTCTCTTCTGTCTAACGTGGAAAAATGAACGATGTTACTCCGTACTTACAGTGACTCGAGCAAGTGTCTTTCAGCTCCAGTTTCAAATCCTAGACAATATGTATGGACGCCGAGTTATACTGATTGATCCCAATAGTGAACGCAAAAAAACAGTCGCCACAAGACCGCATTGGAAATCCTTACGTGCGAAGTACACTAAAATAAAAATAGTGCGGTATTCACACTCACATAGTCTGCTGTGACAGTGGGGTACACAAGACAAAAATTTCTGTAGTGAACGCATAGGAATGCTAAGTTAGCACCAGGCTCCTACAACCTTAATTAACCTCTTACATTATTTCACAGCAAGGAAGTGTGTATACAGCAGACCAAAATAGCTAAACAAATCGAGGTCTACTACTATTCACTGCTATTAAAATACAAAAAATCACAGCGAGAACATGAAAGTCTCCTCACGAGGTGCACTCCACCATTWGGACCCTAAAATCAAGCGCCGTACAATGCCGAGCATATACAGCTCAATAAGTCACAGATTTCCTGTGTAACGAACGAGTCTCGCGACCGGATTGCAATGCAGCATGAGATGAAAAACATCCCGACAGTTATTCAGGGTCAACTTCAACGTTAACAAGGGCTACACAACTTGTACAACTGGAACCTTTAAACAAAAAATTTAGCCCAAAACCTTACCACATGAACTAGCGACTGATAAACGGAAACCTACGAACGGTCTATTACTAAAAGCATTCACTAACTATCTACATAAGTGAATTTTTCATTCTTACTGTGGCCACCATTGTCAATGTATGACACTAATGTTTCCGTTAGCAAGATTTCAGTAGGGCTCAAAATAGTACCCTCATGGCACACACTACTCCGGACCTCAGTCCAGCAGGACAAATGAATATACAAAAAAGCCTGAACTAAAGGTCGAATTCGCCACATTAAACTAAATGTCGGTGACCTGTGGCCACAATAGGCGTACGGCTCGATGCAGGGTGTGAAAACATCTTTTTTTATCAGAAAACGACTGACACTGATTTCACTCATTCGTGCAGAAGTAGACGAGTGATAATAACTGATTTGCTTGACCGTGTCTGTAGCTTCGCAGGAGTACAGTGAACAAAATGTTAAACGAATGCCGACAGCAATTCCACGGGAGATCTCCGGATTTCAGAACCGACTGCGGTGCCACTAGGAGGCCTGCACCTTGCTAAACTTGTGAYGCACAACAGACTACCAGTCAAAACCCAAGCTGGTCAAGAAACCAAGAGTCTCAAAACAAGCACGGCAATCAAGATTTAGAAAACAGCACGACGCAAAGCAGAACAAATCAGCTACCAACACCGCAAGATTCAATCCAGAGGAATCAAGGACGTATAGGGTAAGGATGTGATATTGGCGCGGCTCAATCTGATGGCGACGCCAGGCAACCAGGCATAGCCATCTAATTGAGCGCCACCAACATCACATACCTCAAGAAATTTTCCCTTTCCCCAGTCAGAGCCATCCAATCTCCGCCGCTGCAACACTGCCATTCCCCAAACCTAAAGCACCAACATGCATTCCCACCCGMAGCCCATCCGTAGCCCTCCCTTCCGCGGTTGCCAATAAACAATGCTACACGATATCAGTCACTCYCCATTTCTCCCCAAATCCCCTACCACCACCTGACTCCAGAAACACGGGAACCGCGCAACCACCACCGTGTTCAAACTCAATGAATAATTCAACATTATAGTTGAATGTAATCAACTTGTATATTTCAACATTATATATTACTAGAAAAACATCCTAGTCTACTTGCAACTTCAATGTATTGATGTCAAAATACAATGTTTTAAACCATGAGCTTCAACAAGAACACATTCCAATTTGTTTCAATTTTTGTTATGAAATTGTATTTTAAAAATTACATGGGTACCATGTACCAAGTCATTTATTTACATAGAGATTAACAAGACAAATTCTATTTATTTTTGGTATGTCATTTATCATAATTTAAACATAGAGATTGAAAGAGTGTTTGGCATATGGTTAGATAATTTCAAACAAATATTGTTTCACGGATATTTGTATTAAAGACAAGGTTCCAGAAAATTAATGAAGAATTTATCATTTATACAAATGACGACCTATACATCATAAATTCCATATGTGAAATATATAGTAATATATGTTTTTATATAGACAAATTTAGGATGTAGTAGGTGTGAATAGTCACATAGGCATGACTTGACCATGAAATTTTGATGCCACACAATTACAAGTATGAAATGCCAAATGCATTCATCTCTTCCTCACAATTCTAATACATCACTTCAAAGCACTCTCCTTACTCTCAACATGATTCATAATGCAATTGGCTCTTCAAATTGCCCATCTAAGAGCATCTCCTTTGTTTTATGGTAGGAGCCCTCAGTCTATTCAACTCCATTCCTACCCCGGTTAAATAAAATGCCATCCTCCTATGTCCTTACAACTCTTCACTATGCTTGCCTAACTATGTTCTTGTTTCGATTTGTTTTGTTTTGTGCAAAAATAGTACTTCTTACCAATGAGTGCAAAGCAACCAAATATCATGTGGAGAAATAGTAAGACAAGGTGGAAAATCAATTCACAAGTGGAGCCAAAAGGATGGTTGATTCCATTGAAAGGCCATTTGGCATGTTACTTTCACCATGAAAGGGTAGAGATGCTCTAACAAACCCCGCAATAAATACCATGTAGTACGAAAAGAGGTCCGTGCATTGATAAACGACGCAATGGACTACTTTTATGAATGGTTTTAGATGACCAATTAGTGGAATTCTTCCTTCTTACAAAGATACATAGTCTAGGCGTCACTTGGACCAATTTTTTGGAGTCCCATGTGGGACCCTGAACAAACAAACCCTTCGTGTAAGCAACCTTTTGGAGAGGTTGGGATTATTTAACTCTATTCTATCATTGATTTTTTTTTTACAATATTTTTTTATTGTAGCTTTTTTGTACTAGAAAAGGTAGTTGTATAGTGTTTGCACTTGAAACATAGTCACAAACCTTTGAGGGATATTTTCCTTCATGTTTTCCAATGGGAATCCAAAAGCCTCTCTCAAGATTGTGGAAAATGAGTGAACTCTTTGGCGTGAGTAGAAGTTGAGTAGCGGTCTTCTTTGAAATTATAAAATTGTGACTTAAGAACCCAATTTCAACACTTTGAACCCCATTTCTTCAATTCATCTACCATATGATATACACATGCATTATCAACACTACCCAAAATGCAACACCTGCATTTGGACCAGAAAGCATCATTTTTTCCTAAATATTGATAATTTGAGATGGACACAATTTCAATACTAAAAGAACCTAGTGTTGATTTTTGTACACTTAAAAAACAAACACTTTAAAAATTTGTAACTTGTTCATATTGTGTCCAAATAATCCATACTAAAAGTATGCCATAATCCTTTTTCACATGCCAATAGGATCTATCGATTGAGTACTACAGTGAAACCTCTTTAACCCTTAAAGGACGGACCTATCACCGCGGGCGAAGGCGGGGTGCAATATGTAGTGCTTGACCGAGGGGAAAAACACTCTTCACACACATGTTTAGCTTTGGATAAATTGTTCAAATCAATACTTGATGCTACCCATTCAAAAATTGTGAGAAGGATAGCATGGCACAAAACACTTTCATGTGAAAATCTTTACTATCTTCATAGAATTAGGACTACCTAAAAATATAGAAGCAATTAAAAGCACTAAATTTGACTTCCCATGATGATTGACATATGTATAGTCACTTTCAGAAAAAGAACGGATGAAAATTAGTGAGTGTCCACTCACCAGATGAGTTTTTTGTCATCGAAAGGACAATAAACGTCCGCGGCGGCGTTTAAGGGTTAACTCGATAAAGTGTTGTGAGAGAACATGGATTATTGATCCCAGCTCAACAATATGAACATACAAGCTCAACAATATGAACATACATGAGCAACAATATGAAGCTCATGTCACTCCCTAATGCAATAACCTCTCTTATCTAATGTGTCAAACCAATCCCAATCTCATTGCTTTAGAGAGGTTCTACTGTACATGTTTAATTATAGTAAGTAACTATGCTCAATGTGTGCAGATATGTTAATGGAAGCTCCTACAGTTACAGTCAGTTTCAGTACAATCAGATGCAACAGGATGCATTTGGGCCCAGWAGTATGGGTTGCAATCCAGCTGGGGTGACCTTCAGTCAGCACACTTTAAATATTTAAAACAAGTGCCCTTCCCATTATTTGTGTAAAAAAAAACACCAAGTGCCCTTACAATGGGAGAATGATGTAATCTACCAAAGTTTTATAGTTTTGATTTATTTCAAAACATCAATACTTTAAATCAGGCTGTTTGTTTGTTTTGTTTGCTACGTTGAGATCTCCTGGACCGTGTGTCCGCCGGTTGCATGCTTGGTGTCATCGGAAAGCTCTCGGCGAGGGAGGGTGCACGGGCTTGGTTTCGTGGCGTTCCGACCTACGGGGTGAAAATTATTGAATTTCAAAGTTTTAATGAATCCAAAAATTAGAAAATTACTTTTACTTTTGTTTTGGTTGTAGCAAGGGCACAGGGCATACTAGTAAGAATGAGAATATCATTGCCAAAGGACACTCAATAATATTCAGCAATCCTCATCAGTGAAAAACACCAGGGATGCAATTGACAAAGTAGCCAATCTTTGAACACTAAGACTTGCTGTAGTGATGATCAACTCATGCCTACCTACCTTTACTTTACACCCTTGTTGGGGGTTCAGATCAGACGTAACTTAACTCAAGTTATGGACTGTTGAAAATCATGAAATTGTCTGCGTACGGAAGTGCAGGCAGGCACATGATCTTCACCTGTGCTGTTGGTATGCATGAGTGACCCTCAGGCAGGCAGAGTGGGGGAGCCCTCACCTGCTTCCCTGCCCCAGTTGCCTAAACAGGAACCTGCACTCCCACGGGGCGTAAGTTAAAATAGTTGCTTTCTTCTCTCTTGTACCAGCCCTCAGACACATACGGGAAGTTAATCATCAAGTGGCCACTGCAATTTTGTTCAGAAAACTGTCCGCTAACTTACTCCAAATCACTGAGTAAGATTAACAGTTAGAGTACTTCATTCTGTAAGTTAAATTCACACGTGGATTATATTAAGCCCGCTCACTGCGGTCTGTTGCAACCACTACAGTAAGAACTAAGGTGTAAATGACGCAGTCAGATGAATGCCGGTGCAATAGAAAAAGCTGGGCACTTGGGCAGGACTGACTGTGGGACTGAGTCTGGAAATCGGCATGCGCAGGAATGAACGTGTAAGCTTACCAGTAATTTAACAACCCTGTAGGCACTGAGAACTGACAACAAAATCTATGCTTGCAAATTACTGCATGCTCAAGAAAATTGGGTTCTCCAGTTGATTCACATGACATGTGAGGGAGGTATCATTAGCTAGGTTTCTGCACCATATGAAATGTACACCACTAACATAATTTGGCCCACAATAAACTTGCCTCCGCATTTGGGCTGGAATGGGA
>VACF01000515.1:0-47825 GCA_006891605.1 Pleurozium schreberi | reverse complement strand
AAAAAAACTAAAGAAAATTGTAAAAGACACCATCCAAAATGAGGTGCTACCGCAAAACAAAGAAGAATTAGTCAAGACCATTCAAAAGGCATGGAAAAAAGTGTCTCTAGAGATGATTGAAGTTCTCCTTACCAAGCACACCTTATTGTATGAATTGAAGGCCATAATCAAAGCTAATGGTGGTAGCACTAGATAGTAGATAGCTTGTCAAAAATTGCTATATTTATACATAATGTCACAAGTTTTTTGTAAATTCTTAATACACTAATATAATAGACTTCATTACCTTTCTAATGCACTTTTTGTTTTGTAGTTTGGATCCATTACAAAAAACTTGAACCCTGCAAAGTGCCGTTTAGAATTTTGCTGTGGAGGGGGAGGGGGGTCGGTGCAAAAAAAAAAAAAAAAAAAATCCCTAATTGCACCAATGCAAAAAAAACTTGTGACCTTCTGTGTAGGGTTCAAATTTTTTGTAATGATTTTTGAATATGTGGTGGCCATTCAATATTGGAAGTATGTGTATTATTCCTATAAATTGAGTGCTCTAAATGTAAACTTGTTGGTGGATATTATACAATAGGGTCCAAAAATTATTCAAAATTTCGTAGTTGGGGCTCCATTCTTCATGAAAAAACATTGTGTTTAGCTGAATCTAGCTTCTTTGATTAGAACCACCTTTTTACCAAACTAATTGCAATTTGTCAAGCTCTCAATGGTCATTAATCTCCACCAACCAATCATGGAAAAATGCTTCAAATTGGATTTAGTAATATGTGTTGTCATTGAGTTTGAAATTGAGGTCTTTGTTTGTTGATCTCCTTGAGCCACTTGTGATGCCTTTGTAGCAATCGTTCATTGCACTTCGTATTGCTTAAAGGTCCAAAGAGWAGAATATCAGGTTTCATTGCATTGTAGTGACCAATATTYATTTACGAGAAATTAGCTTGTATAGAGAATAAYAGTTGTTGTTGGGTTTGGACAACTTTGACTAYTCTTTTTGTTTTCACAAGATTAATTGATGAATTCTTGAGAAGTTAGATTGAGAACCATGACAAATAAAATGTTGAGTTGTAATTAAAACTAAGGAGAAGAGTTGTTTTATGGGGGTAGAATGAAATGCAAGGACATTGGAGTAGTCCTAAATGTTACATGCTCTACCATTTCCATTGTTTTGACAAATTGGAAGCYGTTTGTGGAAGTGTGGAGTCCTTGAAAAAATAATGTGGTAGGCATTGAAAAAATTCTAATTGTGGAGATGCTAAGATATTGCCATATTTTGTTACTAACAGTTGAAAACAATTGTTGTGAAAAATATCAGACCACTTGAAAGTATGTTGTAACACAACATGGTCATACCCACATGAGATRGGCTTAAGAAATTGCTTTGCACAAAAACAAAACCTATTTTAATGATAAGCATGAAGTAAATAGACTTGCATTTGTCCAAGCTCATGAAAGTTAGAATTATGAGGATGGATGCAATATAATTCGGTCAAACAAATTCATTTGAAATGGACAAGAACTCAAGGCAAAATAAAGTGTGGTGAAGATCATATGAAAGATATGCATGAAATTGTAAACGATCATCATTCCCTTAAATTAGGTTGTACTTTAGTGATAATTTGGAGTGAATCAAGTGGCTTTGATAAGTACCCTCACGATATTATACCTSTAGATAGAAAGACAACAAGCAATTTTTGTACTCTTGTTTATGAAGGAAGCTTAAGCAAGCTATATTTTTTGCAACATTACCTATTTACCTTAGATGATTGACACTTATAAAAGATGATGCACTAGTTCACTTCAATTTATTTCCATTGCAATACAAACAAGTTCATGGTATGACAAAACTTATCTAGCCGCAAACTCTCAAGACTTGAACCCCATAGAGAGTGTATGAAAGATTGTCGATTTGCTTCTAATTTGGGATAAAAATAATGTGCATTGCTAACCATAGTAACTATGCGCATTAATAATTAAAGTAAAGACCATTGAAATTTTCATCTTTTAATTAGCCTTTGAAGTGTTTTGTTTTGTTTGTCCGATTCCCAAATTCAAATTTTCTTGTACCTATTCCAAATTCCTTTAGAATGCACTTCCAATTGTAGAACACTACAAGAGAAAGTTTTTTTTTTTTAAGTATAGTCCTATTAATATAGTCTTTTAAGTAATGACCTTTAAGTAAGGTTTTTAGTAAAACCTTACTTAAAACACACCTTTCTCTTATAGTGGAAATTTCAAGTTTCAATTACAAATCCATTGAAGACTTAGAGTGACATTTGATAGGACAAATTCCAAAGCCTATAGAGGATGTCCTAAAGTATATACATCCATAATAACACTACCCAAAATAGGACACCTAAAGTTGGACCAAAATTGTGACAAAAACGTAGATATTGATTTACACAATATGTACACAATCAAAATGTAAGAGTTAGTRTCATTATTTGGTATACSTAGAGATTACAATACTTTGAATATTCAAAACTTTTAGGCGTTATTTGAGTAGTCAATTTTGAATGAATCTTTATGAAATGTTAAAACTAAGTAAGGACACCTTTTATCTTGTCAAAAATAATATATTTTTCCCCTTCAGGTGCCCAAATCAAAAGTTACTTTGGTTGTAGATTTTTGCATAAGGCAACTACTTTGGATAGTATGTGGAAAAGTCCTCTTCTACTTCTAAAATCTAACAGGTATGTAACCAACAACAATAGGATGCAACTGTAAAAGACATGTAGTGCAAAAATCTCATCCTAGAAAGAGTTCAAGTCGATTATCCTTGTTAGGCAAGTCGAGAACAAAACTTTCACTTCTAACTTCAAGCACCATCATAATCTCTCAATGTGTGCAATCAAAGTTTTGAAATTTACCCACTCATTCATGTAGTGGTCTACTATAAGTTTGAACAATTGAATTTTTTTAGAATTTTCTATTCGCTAAAAAGTGGTAGTTTTGGGCAATTTAAAGTAGTTAAATATGGCAAATATTCTTGGATCTTTGAGAATGATATCATGACCGGGACTCGTATAAGTAAATATACAGTGCTTATTAACCATTTTCTATTATTAAACCATGTAAATGTTTGTTGGATCTTCTTTGGAGTCAAGAGGAGAGTTTAGGTTATCTTCTCTTTTGCATAAATATTTTGGACACCATATGAATAAACTATAAAATTTCCAAAGTGCATAAAAGTCTGTGTTTCTTATAAATTGACCTTGAAATTGAGCTGTACATTTGACGTCTCTACGGATAGGTGGCAATTGGGTGTTGGTAGCTTCCTCTTTTTCCAGTGCCCTGATATTTGTGGGACATTTCTTGGCCGACACTCTTGGGATATTCTTGGGCAAGCTGAGAAAAAAAACTATTTAGCCAAAACACACTTTTGAAAAGAAAGCCTTTGGCAAAGAATTTTCTTAGTAAAATATATTTTTACGCAGGGGATGATAGAGTGTTGGCCCTACACGGTTCTTAATATTAGGAACCCTATAATTTGAGTTAGTTTTCATTGATTTTTAGAAGCGTCCATCATTTGGTTTTGTTGGTCATCATCATGATCATCACTTGGAGTTTCAAATTGGTGGTGGTGCACAGATCTTTGTAGACACACAAAGCAATAAAGCCATTCAGTACATTTTTGCCAATGGCGCCGACCAGCTTCCAATGTCTCTCATCATCCCCAAGCCTCAATTGAAAGACATTTTTTTACACAGATTGGGACTCGGAGGTATACTCTAACCAGCACCGACAGAAACAGTATTTGAATTTCCCAGTGACTTGAACATCTAACCTCAAGCTAAGGTTATCCCTTAACCCCTAAAGGACCGAGACATATTTTGGGCAGAAATTGTCAAAAATTGCCACTCTTTAGGGGAGCAAGAAAAAAATGATAAAAAAAAGTTTTTTTTCAAGATTTGAACGTACACATTTGTACTAGACTTCTATGGGAATGTGTGGAAAAAATTTCAAAAACTTTGACCACATGGATTGAAAGATTATAACATTTGAAGTTAGGTCAAAAAGTTTATTTCCGACCTTGCCCAACAAGGCCTAGAAACTTTAACTCCTTCTAAAATGAGATTTTTACACTACACATGGTTATTTTTTTGACATTTGCATCTTGCACCATGTAAACTACATGCCCACCAAATTTCACAATCATAGGAAGAATTTTGCACATGCTGCCTAGAGCTGCCCAAGCTGCCTGCAAAGTTCAGGGCAGCATAACTTTTGATCCGGGTTGATCCGGGCACTCGACTGGAAAAAATTAGATTTTCGGGAAGAGGGTACATAGTTAAAAATTGTGTCCAAATTTCATGAACATCCAACCAAAAATGACTTCTTAGGAACCTATCCGAGATTTTTTGCGTACATTGAACGGATACTTGGTCCTTTAGGGGTTAACTTAGAAACGCTTCGACATCCATATTCTGGCTCATGAGTGGAGGGCTTCAAGGCACTGTTTAGTCCAACTAACTTTTTACGTAATTATACTGGAATCTAGCAAAGATAACCTTCATTAACCCATTAACATTGGTTGACCACTTTTGGGTTGATATTGACACTTTTTCATTGATAGCCAAAGTTTTAGAATGAATTTGGATATGGACAAAAGGGGAATGATGGATGTGAGGAATTGTAAATTGCATGCATTGGGACAAGAATCAGGACAATTTGTGCTAGCATGTAGTTTAAGGATTGAAAAAACCAATGAAATTTGGGCTGAAAATACAAAAATCTTCTACTAAGGGAACCTTGAATTGCCACAAAATTTATTGTAGAGGCCTAATCATTTATGCCAATTCCATTGGCATGGTCAAATCTTTGGAAAGCATCACAATTTGATATTTTATCCCACGTTTAATTAGAAACTTGAGAATGTCTTGCTCGCCTCTCAAGTCAACCACAATCCTTAATGGGTTAATGACCAAATTTATGAAATTTGGGAAAATGATATTTTTGTAAAAAGCTAAAAGCAAAAATCTGCAAAAATTCAGAAAAAGGATTGAGGCGTTTAGAGGTTACAGGAGGGTCGTTGCAAGAAAGGGCGTGCAATTTGCGTAGCGTTTTTGACAGTACTCATTTTTTTTCTTTGGGAGTACTTTAAAATTAGAAAAACAATTTTCAAAAATAATGAAAAATATGTTTCATKTATGAAACTTTACAAAGAAGGTACCCTAGGAAGGAAAACCATAGAAAAATTCTCTAAGTAGGAGAACTAGAAAAGTGCAAAATTTCATGAAACTAGTTGTTGTCAACATTAGAGAGTGCAAAATGTACCTCTTGAGCCTGATTGGTTTTAGAACGTGCTCCATTTCAGGACCTCCTACCTTACTCCATATAACTTCTGTAGTTCACTTATACCACGCTCGAGGACCAATAAAATTTGGAAACAACTTTAGTTACATTTTACTTCTGCTTGTCTTTCCAAGAAAACTCATTGAATAATGTTAATTTGCAGGGCTTTGACATTTTACAATAAGAAATTACAGCTTTTATTATTGAAGGACAGTTTGTGGACATCCCTCATGCAGTTCGCAAATATTTGACCATAATTCCTTTGTGAGTCCGTTGGTTTGATCACTTGGAGTTTCCTTGTCATGGTCAGATGTTCAAGGACACTCCCACTGGTAAAGCCCTGGAGCTCAATTTCGGTGACGGACCTGACAAACCTCCGACGTCGTTCATCATCTTAAAATCTCAAATGAAAGAAATTTGGTATACGGATTGGGACTCCGAGGTATACTGCTCCTTTTCTTTTGTTTTTATTATTGGTAATTACGGTGGTTATACTCTAGAATTTAACTAACATGTGGAATCTAAAACCAACACTATGTATTGTAATCATTCATTAACAACCCAAAATGTATGGCATTGATAGATAGATACTGTTGATAATTATTAGATTTGTGTTGGTTTTGAAAATGCTTATGTTAAGTGTTACAAACTTGCAATGTAATGTTGTAATTTGTCTATCAAATCAAAACTTGAACATTCTGTGAATCCAATAATTGTCAAAATCTCCCCTAGTGTTAATATATGTGTAGTTTCTTAAGTAGTGTATACTAAGCAAATATTTATTTTAGAATGCATGCAAGTACAAAATTCTATATTGAAAATCACATGATACCAAGCAACACTCCTCAATTGCACGGTTAGTGTGAATTCAAAATAGGATGAACACCTTATGTGTCATTGAAGGGTACAAACAAGAATAGTATAGTCACCAAATCATGAGATTTTAATCCTTATTTGAATGGGTGGATGCAAGAGGAGTGGAATACTTAAGGATCATACAAATAATTGGCCCATAGCTAGAAGAGTATCTTAAGTTTTGCAATAAATAATTTTTGCAAATCATGTGCTGCATGTCAACATTACATTGGCTATGATTTGTAAAGCAATCGACATGGCTAGGGTATATTTGATTGTTTTGATTTGAATGTGGTAGGATGTTCTTAAAGTGACCATTTAAGCTTAGCAAACTCTTCAAACATTGTAGTAGATATTTCAAGGAGCATGTTACTCTAGCCTAGATAGGAGACACATTTAGAGCATGTGTGGGTGCTTGAAGAATTAACTACCTTAAATCAAGTACCATGATTGTATTATTTGATTTTTACCAACATACCAAACTTTAACATTGTACATGCAAAACTATTGAAATGCACTTTATTAAGGTAAAAAAGTTGAATGCGTTCAAATAAGCAATCCAATGTGGTTTCCGTTATTAAATTGAATAGTTTTCGTGACATCTTGTCAGTAGTACAATGAGGATTCTATATTCTTATAGAATTCATTTTTTTTTTACTCTAAACAAATAAACCATGAATTTTCAAAGTATTAAAAATAGATGTATTTAGATACGAGCTTAGTCTCTCATGAATAAACTAATAGAGGTTATATATTTTAGGTCAAAATCTCTAGAGGTGAATTTTAGACACAGGTCATGGGTGATTGCATGAAACACCGTGCGGTTTTTGTAGGTCGCGCCCTCTTACCCGCGGTCGCCCCTACCCGCGGTCGCAAAACCCGCAGTCGCCTATGCTGACGTGGTTTGGGCTTTCCACGTCGAATGAAAATATCTGCCCGTCGGGCAGAAAATTTCCAAAATTTGGGCGACCGCGGGTGTGGGCGCCTTCGAATTTGTCGCGCATGTTCGACACTCGACATACTCGACATGTAACGTCAGACAGACAACTCGACACCAAAACCCGAAAACCCGTTCGACAGAACAACCCTGGTATGATGTGCCAATGAAAAGAGGACTTATCTTTAATCCCTAAGCGCTCAAACGACCATTATTTGGTCGTTGCCCGACTTCGGGCAAAATTTTCGAGCAGTAAAAAAAAATTTGAATTTTTTTTTTTCCTTGAAAATATTGGGTTTTCTTTCAATATTTATATTCAAAACTAAGATCACTATGGTCAAAAAAAGTCATAAGAGAAATAGCACAATGTGTTTAAAATTTTCTAGTGTTGAAAAACTTACTATTTGAGGAAAGAATTGAAATTTTTATGACTAGATCTTATACATTTTTTTTTACAATTCAATAGAAACCACTATTTTGACCAATCAAAAAAAATTTCAAGTGTTAAAGATAGAAATTGTATTTTTGGTGAATTTTTGATGTTATGTGTTCAAAATTCATTTGAAGAGAATCTGAAAATAATTTTGTAATTTTGACTATACGGATATCTTCTACTTTTTGTGCTTCATATAAACTTCTTTGATGCAAACTTCAAAAAGGTTGTAGAATTTATATTTTATAACACATTTGTGCTTTGTCCAAACCCCTTGGGCTTTTAGGGGACGGTTAATGAGTATATGATTGTGGCAAGCACAAGTGAAATACAAAAGATTGAGACACAGTATGTTTTTTAAGGGGTTTAGTCTCAAARGGTGACAATTTGGCTTAACTCCTAAATTACTAAGTGTCTCTTTGTTGAACAAATGAAATGTTGGGTAGGTTTTTATTATTTCAGTTTTTTTGGTTGGTTTGCTTAAAATCTTAAAACCAAGATGGAGTTTGAATCCATACAATGAATCTTGAGACTTGTAACAAGTAAAGACTAAATCCTAGATCCTAATCCTGATGTTTAATATTAGTAATTAATCTACGTTGAAAAAATTAGAACAGATTTTTCATAAATTACAAACAAACATAATTTTGAAATACATATTCCAATGAAATATTCAGAAATCAATCATTTAAATGAATATTTAGTTTATAATAGACAAAATTGTTGATTTGATGAATAAATTTCTCCAAATGTTTAGTGACAAATAGTATATGAAAGTTAGGAATATATCATATTTTTAATACAACANCTAAACCTTAGAGTCATAGCTAGAAAAAGACCTAGGCTTGCTAGTAATGACCATCCAATATGAAGCAAATCAAGTGAGACACTGAAGGCTTTGGAGAATGTACAGCCCACTATCAAATGAAGGAAACTAAATTGTAAGCAAATTARAAAACATAAACATTATGTTGAATCCGTACAATACGACTTAGCTACATCTTCAACTACATCTGATACAATTAGACTGTGAATGTGTCATCACTGGGCACTTCATCGGCCTCGGGGTCCGTTTCTTCTTCAGACTCCTCGTCGCTAGTATTGCCACCATTTCTCTCATTGTCGCCGTCATCCTCTCTTGGTGCTATTGTTGGATGAAACAGCTCATGTTTTACCTCTGAGTTCAAATTGCGCACTTCCGTTTCCACGCTACCGCCCGCACTTTGCGTTTGCACTAATCGTTTTGTCAGCCTCAATGTATCAGTGATGCCATCAATGTTTGTAATAGGGTGACGCTCATTTGTTCTTTGTTGCCAAGGATTTTGGGTGGAATTGGCTTCACTGATAACAAAACGCTGCGCAACGGAATGTGTGCGTTTTGGATTTCGTTGTAGCCTATCTTGCGTCTTCCTCAAACGCTTCTTCCCTCCACGCGTGCGTTCACGTGTACCCGCTGAAGATCCACCTGGACCGGATACCGGTGAAGGTTGTGAGGGCCGGGGGGCCAATCCACGAACTTCATTATCAACAGTCGCAGGTGGACTACGATGCATGGGAGGCCTAGTGGATCTTGATGGAGGGGTGGGAGTAGACCTGGTGGTCCTTGGCAGAGGGGCGGAAGTAGACCTCGTGACCCTTGCCTGAGGGGCGGGAGTAGAATCAATAGCCCTAACAACATCTACACTTCCACCTTCAATCAAAGGAGCATGATTGCGATTCAAGGTCATAATAGCTTGCAATGGCAAATCTGAATCGTATCCTGCTATCTCCGTCGTCGGAGTGCTMCGCGTTTGGGAGATTGGACTCCTTTCACGTATAATCTCTTCTGTGTGTATGGGCTCTTCTTGCCTAGTCGATTCCTCATTAATAGAAGCAGTGCTACGAAGATTCATTCCCTTGTTAGAGCCCAGACATGCAGCTACCGGACATGAATCTACTGCAGGTGGATCACTGTTTCTTGTTGCAGGCACTACAATGTCTACACCTTCATTGCTATCATTTGGAGTGTAGGCTCTCACTGGCACCGAATCCATTGGTAGAGGTGCATCACGGGCCCAAGCAACGTAAGGGGGGCTTTCTGGCCCATGTTCGGATTCTTGCTCGAAATAATAGTCCACGTCCATCTCCGCCGTGTATATGTTTCCGAAGTTCCGTTGTGCCATAGGAGTGTCTCGTCTACATATCATTCCTGCCCAAGGACTGCCGCGTAGGCGATCGATTACCCGCTTCTGATTGGAGGCGAAATGCTGTACTGATCCCACAATGTCTTCCGAAGATNCTAGATCCTAATCCTGATGTTTAATATTAGTAATTAATCTACGTTGAAAAAATTAGAACAGATTTTTCATAAATTACAAACAAACATAATTTTGAAATACATATTCCAATGAAATATTCAGAAATCAATCATTTAAATGAATAYTTAGTTTATAATAGACAAAATTGTTGATTTGATGAATAAATTTCTCCAAATGTTTAGTGACAAATAGTATATGAAAGTTAGGAATATATCATATTTTTAATACAACAAAAACTATTTTACTTGTTCTAAGAAGTAAGATAAATCTTTTTTTTGGAATAATCTTAAATTACAAGATCTTTTGCAATGTATGCTTATTCTTTAAATGACATAGCCAAACCTTGGGCTAGCTTTTCAACATATTTTGGTCTTTTCAACATCATAAATATTGGTGTTTAAAGATTAATCACTTTTTTTATTTCCAGAAGAGCCAAAAATAGCCACTCCAAGGCTCCAAGCATAAATCTAACAATAATGTGAACTCATTTTAGATGTATAGTATTTTAGTTGGACAAATGTTGTTAAAAATCTTATTTATCAAATTGCTTAAGAATGTTTGTATTCTAAGCTATGAAGGTCTCCAAATAGCAAACTATACTTTTAGTAAGGAAAAAAATACTAATACTAAAGTAGGAGCACCCATTAAAATCACTGTCCCCATGGGTGTGCCCTATATTTGCACCCATGTTTGTTGTTTTCTGTTCCAAGATTGACAATTACTTAAAAATGAAGGTGAAGGGTGAGCAATGCATTGCTTATGAATGCATGTGGGTTTGGAAATAGATTCAGTAGAGAATGTAGTGTAATTAGCTTCATTGTCATTGGTTAAAATGATTTGGTGGATGGAGGTCCGTTATGGATGCCTGTGGATTTGAGAGTAGGTTCATTAAACTTTGTAATTGACATTCTTACAAGCAAGTTTACAATTATGGCAAGTTTATAATTATGGCTATTTTCCAATTTGAAAAATCATTGTGACCTCATACTTGCAACTAAATCTTTGTTGCTTGTGTCAATATTTTTCATTTCCTCTTTCCTATTGAATTTTATTATTTTTTTCCCCTTGAGTGATCTATCTCCATGTTCCAAAACCCTTAGATCCATTGTATTGGGTGCTTCTACCTTAAGAATAAGATCGTATTCCACAGTACATGTTCATATACATGAATATACTATTATACGTTTGTAGCTTACACAATGGAATTTTCTCATAAATTACAATAAACTTCTTTATTTTGAATTGTTACAAATTGCCCCCTCCTTTCAATCATAAAGTGGTAGCATACAAGCACTTGTTGCCTTAATTAAATGGCTTTGGCCTTAGCACACTTGATAAGGTGGTTATGAATTCAACCCGGGCATTGATAGGGTGCTTACCACCATAGTCCACCCAACTATGGTAGGTGTTGCAAAACCTAAGAACTTCTCAAGATAGGAACACGTTGGCTTGTTATTACTAGATCTACTTCTAGCGGAGGTATCAAGGATGGAAATTTGCCATCTAAAACTACAAGGCTTAGATAGTTCATCCATTCCCAACGGACACTTAATTCATGTCGGTCTTTCAAACCCTTTGGAGTTACCCTTCTTTTGGTAGCACTGACACTCTTACTTTGCAAAGTAGTTTTCTACGAGTCTAAAAACAAGTTGTGTAAAATCGTCAATATTTAGATGAAAGTCGAAATGGCCACCATCAAGTTCCACAACTTCTTTAAATGGTCCAAGATTCTTTGTAATCCAATCTTGAGYTGGAAGAGGCATTGTGTTGTCCCGAAGGTATTTGACATACACTGCAGGCACTTGTCCATACTTCTCCTCGGTGTGGGTGATAGGCATATCAAGCACCYGCATGGGATATGGCCTTACCAAAATTGATGCAAGTACAACATCCTGCACATGGAAATAGTTCCCATACCGCAATTGTAACGAAATATCGGTTGATACTTGATACTAGACAAGTGAAAAAAAAACATCTGAGAAACATCTGCTATATATTCCCGCAAGAGGAACGAATTTAGTATCAAAAAAGTTTCATGTTCTTGCTACTCTTCCSTGATCCCCTAGTTCCTTGATTCCGTCGTTCCAAGTGCAAATTCATCTGCGAAGAATCTGACATTCSAGTAAGGAAAAACAAGGATATACAATCTCCCTGTCCAGAGTAAACTCTTGAGACCGAACTCGAGATCGTATGTACCTTGGAGGGGTCTTCCTTGGGCATGGAGTCGAAGAAGTCCGTCACAGGTTGGTTGTACTGCTCGAATGTGGCGATGGTGTTCGGGTCGGCAGGGTGCTGGCCAGCGCCCGCCATGTCCAGCGCTGTCACCTGGTGACCTTCCTTTTGCAGACGATCGATGAGCTTGTACCAACACCAGGCGCCATGGCACCCTCCATGTACCAATACAAAGTGATACTTCTTCGTCTGGAGCACCATAATTGCATCGATCCGCGTCCCCCAGCTGGCTAGACTATCTCAGTCTCCTATGAAATCAAAACTCTCTCAGCTGTCTCTCTCGATCTCCTGCCGAAGCATAGTATACACTCTACTCATGCACATAATCTGTCAATGAACTCACTCCRGAAGAATGTATCCCATGCCAGTTCGATCTGGATCGACGAAGAATTCGAAACAGTTATACGTCTGAATTCGATGACGYACGYACTGTACCTGCACGCSCTGATGAAAGCACATACAATAAGCAACCTCTCGAGTTAGTACACACGTACCTAGTAGAGCGTTACTAACACAGCTCATTTCGAAATTACAAACCTAATAAAGCCTTACACGGCTCTAAGACTTTCGGTTGCTTGATAATTAAACACAACTTGGTTTTCAGTTCGGGCATTTCAGTTTAAGGTAGAATGGTAGATGCTCTTGAAAGGCGAGTTTTGAGTTTCCATGAAATGTCTCCATGCTGTGAAAAGTTAATCCGGAAAACATGCACTGATACATGTAAGTTAAGCAAGGCGCAAGCACTGACACCTCCTAGCTAATTTTAGTGGCAATGATCCAAGAACTGGAGTTAGTATCCGGGCCCACATTCGCACCAGTGAGGGTTCATCTGAAAAACTTCTGATATTTCTGCTAAGGGAACATCTCCTTTTGTGGTACATGCATGACTCACGACAATCTCCCRTACAGCTAGTCACGTGAAGAAACTTCATTCAAGGGCTCTGGACCACAGGCCACAGGGGAGGAGCGAGTTTTGTTAATTAATTTGCATCAACTGAAGCTAATGTGAGGAAGCTTGACAAGCGATCTTACTTGAAAGATTAGAGTCACTTTGAAGATTAAAATCTATTGTAATGAAAAGACAGAGAGAGAGCCCCGATTAGACCAATGGTGAATTTCATTAAATTGGCTGTATTCTGCACAGGAAGACCCGGAGGGTGTTACCGGGGAGGGTATTTGGTTTCAGTATGTAACTATACCCCCAAACTTCCTAGAAATAGAAAGTTTGGGGGGTATAGTTACATACTGAAACTAAAGACCCTCCCCGGTATCACCCTCCCGGTCTTCCAGTGCTGTGCTGTTTTAAAGAAACGTTGTGTCATGGAGCTAGATGGTGAGRTCATGGACTGTTCACCAGCTTTGTCGCAGCTAGCGCGGACAGCAGTGTTTGCAGGAATTGTGGTCGAATCAAATCCTAAGTCATGCTTGAAACATGCTTGAGTATGCATGGACTCACGCAAGTTCCGATTACGGCTTCTTTGGTCATGCCTGCACTACTGACACTGAGTTCTACGTACTTACAACAGTAAATAATGCAGTAAGTGAGCAAGTTTTGGCAAGGCAGAACATTGTACTAGCTGTACATTCTTCAATTCAAGGCAGAACAATTCCAGTTAAAAACTTGAACATGTCTCAACAAAAGTAGTTTTCTGCTAGCCTGTACACAAGTTGCGTAAACTCGTCCGTTTTGACATGAAAGTGGAAGTGCCCCCCATCCACCTCCACTATTTCATTGAAGGGGCCAGAGGCATGGTCTACAATCCAATCCTGTGCTGCAACAGTCAATGCATTGTCGCGGAGGATCTTGATGTAAGGTGGGTACACCCAAAAGCGCAGCTGACCTTAAAGCGCCATCTACAGTCTGTGTACATTTCCAAAATCAGTCATGTACACATACTGTAGTCTGTAGCGCCTACTATAGGAATACCACAAAAATTTCAGCCAAAAAATTGTTAGTTCAAACAACTTTTTTGTATTCAAAACCCTAAATTCCAAAATGTGACAAATTAACAAAATTGACTTTTAAATATAAAATGAATTTTGAAATTTTTTGAAAAATAAGGGATACAATAACAATCACATCATCTAGAAACATTTTTTTTATTTTTTGCATTGGATTCATTATTCAAAAGTTATAATAGAGGACAAGAGAGTCACTTTCATCATGACGGAGAAAAGGGCCGGTGTTTCTTGCAATGACCCTGCAATGTTTTGTTGGGAGGGATGCTAAAATATAACTTTCCACACAAAATACCGCCCCTCTTTTATAGTCATTGTTTTTTCATTAGTCATTAGAAAGTTCATAGACTTACTCAAAGTATTCTTATGTTCACAACCAAAAGTTGGCATTTGAATCTTTATCATGTGAAATTTACAATCATCTCTGAAATTACATTCTCTTTTTTGATAAGCATGTACAACACATTCTTTGCTTCTCTCTCTTCCATTCATTTTTTTATTTCGTCTTCCTCTAGCTTCTTATAATCTCCTATAATCTCACTTCAATTGTGCTACCTACAATTTGAGTTCCATTCAAATTATTCATTGCCAATAAAATACTATTTTGATCTTCATATGCTAAAAATGCAAAGCCTTTGGACTCTCCAGTAGCTTTATATTTGACAAGATTCACATCTATAACCTCTCCACATTGAGAGAATACGGCCCGAACATCACTTTTGGTGAGATCAAAATGGAGTCCCCCAACATATATGTACGTTGAATCCTTGTACTTGGCGTGCCAAGATCCTTCATTAATGAAACCCATTGCTTGCTCTTTTATAGTCATCTTTTGATTATACTTTTCATCATTTAACGAATTCATGAAGATTGCCATTTCTTGCAACAATTACTTTCACACTCTTCCAACTCCACAAGAAATATGTCACCAAATATGTCACAAAGTTTTTTGCCTATCAAAAACTCACAAGGTCTTTGGTTGTAATAGATGGCTTATACAATAATATAAAATCTTGTACTACAAAGTATGCAAAAAGCCAAAATTAAATTGAATGTAGAAACTCTACAAATGTAAAGAATGAAGAAATGAATATTGTTTGGAGCTTGTCTTCTAAATCATAGAACACAATAACTAGACAATAATCAAACTTCTTTTAGTATCTCTTTATATAGTCTCTCAAGTAAGTGAGCCAAAAGTAAAAATCTTTGTAAATAGGGTTGTCCACCTCTAACGTCCTGGGGGGAAACTGCATTCCAAAATCGGATGTCCGGATGTCCGCATAGGGGGGACGCTTACGTCTGGGCGGACGACCGCGTGAACAGGCGGACCACGCAGCGACCGCAACATGGGCGTCCCCTGCGTTTCTGACGGGCAAACGGTCCCGGCGGACAGCTCGTCTAAATGTCAGGGGATGTCCGGGGGCAGTGTCCGCGGACACCGGACGTCCAGACAACCCTGTTTGTAAAAGTCTCTGAAGTAAAAGCCTCTCAAGTAATTGAGCCAAAAGTAAAACGATCATAATTCTAAGATACTATGAAATTAAAGTAAAATAGAATGAGAGGATGAGATTAAAATAAAATAAATAAGAAGACAAGATTAAAATAAAATAAATTTAAAAAATGAGATTTAAGTACAAAAATAAAAAGATGAGATTAAAGTAAAATAATAAAAAGATGACCAAAATGACATTTCTTGATCTAGTAACCTACTTTAAAAAATTATTTTATTTCTTCAAAATTATCTTTGAAGTCACAAAGCACTTGCAATAAAATTAATTCCAAAGAATTAATAAATTCACAATTAAAAAAAAGGTGGTCTATTGGTCAATTTTTGTTCGATAKGTGTAATAGTAGGATCATATTTTTGACTAATATTATGATAATACATAATAAATTTAGAGTTTACARGTAATATAACTTTACATTTGAGGGGAAATTCAAGTTAGGAAGAATTATATAAAAAATTTATATGTAATGATGATATGCCTCCTTTACCCAACTTGGCTTTGAACCAAAAAGAATCATGATTTTTCTTAAACATTGGATGTTCATAAAATCGGATTTTCTTAGAGCTTGTTTGTTTTATTAATCTAAAAAAATGGAGAAAAAAAATCAAACTATTATTTTCTAGTTAGATGCCTAAATTTTTTGAACAATAATTTGGCTTCCAAAGATCTTTAGGGATTGAAAACCTCAATGACCTATTTTTGAGTTGTATTGAAGAGRTTTTCACCAAGATGCAATACATTAAAATCTTTTCTGTGGTCCAAGCATTAACAAAGAAGCATTTGACTTTAAAGTCATACTTTAGTATTTCTAGGGATGGAATTCGAAATAATTAATTGAAGAATTTTTATACTACACTTCAATGTTTTTTTGTACCTTATGAAGAATTTTTAAACCACATAGATTTAATTTTGGTAGATTTATCAAATTACTTTTTTTTTTTTTACAAAACATCACAATTAAATTGATGTTGATTAAAGTTTCTACCAAGAAACAAATTTTAAATTTTTTAATATAATTTAAATGGTCAAATTGATCATGGAACAATGCTTGACTATGGTGCATTAAAACTAGGGTATTGAACTCCTACAGGAATGGGGCACATTTTGGATTTAAATTGCCCAAAACTACCACTTTTTAGCGAATAGAAAATTCTAAAAAAATTCAATTGTTCAAACTTATAGTAGACCACTACATGAATGAGTGGGTAAATTTCAAAACTTTGATTGCACACATTGAGAGATTATGATGGTGCTTGAAGTTAGAAGTGAAAGTTTTGTTCTCGACTTGCCTAACAAGGATAATCGACTTGAACTCTTTCTAGGATGAGATTTTTGCACTACATGTCTTTTACAGTTGCATCCTATTGTTGTTGGTTACATACCTGTTAGATTTTAGAAGTAGAAGAGGACTTTTCCACATACTATCCAAAGTAGTTGCCTTATGCAAAAATCTACAACCAAAGTAACTTTTGATTTGGGCACCTGAAGGGGAAAAATATATTATTTTTGACAAGATAAAAGAAGTCCTTACTTAATTTTGACATTTCATAAAGATTCATTCAAAATTGACTACTCAGATAACACCTAAAAAGTTTTGAATATTCAAAGTATTGTAATCTCTAGGTATACCAAATAATGATACTAACTCTTACATTTTGATTGTGTACATATTGTGTAAATCAACATCTAAATGGTTAGATTTTGAAAATAAACAATTTGCTTTGTTGGAGGCAACCATAAGTCCATGCTCTTTTTTCATAGGAAAAACATAGTTGGAGAGGCTTGGGCATTTAGAAGTTAGCACGCAATTCTAATGCAATTCAAATCAAGCATACTAAATTTCAATTTCAAAGAATTGAAATTCCAATTTTGGTGAGTTTTTTAAGTCAATTTTCATGGTTTTACATTATATTTTATTGACAATAGTTATTACTGAAATTTTTAAGGCCATTTTTATTGGTTTTACATAATATTTTATTGAAAACATTTATTGATGAATTTTTTAATTTGATTGCATAGATGTTTAAAAAGCATACGTACACAGTACACACATCTTTCAAATTAAAAAACAACCCATTTAGAAACCAAATTGTTGTCTAGGAAAAGTTCAATGTAAGATGTCATATGATCAAACTTTATAAAGTAGATATCTTTATATTTTAACCCTTAAAGGATGGTGCGGACGTTTTAAGTCCTTGGGATGACAAAAAATCATATGCTGAGTGGATACTTGCCAATTTTCATCCGTTTTTTTGTGAAAGTGACCACATATGTCAATCATCATGGGAAGTCAAATTTAGTGTCTTTAATTGCTTCCATATTTTTAGGTAGCCCTAATTCTATGAAGATAGTAAAGATTTTCACATGAAAGCGGTTTGAGTCATGCTGCCCTTCTTGCAATTTTTGAATGGGTAGCATCAGGTATCGGTTTGTACATTTTTTCCAAAGCTAAACATGTGTGTGAACAATGTTTTTCCCCTCGATCAAGCACTACATATTGCACCCTCGCTTTCCTTGCGGTGATAGGTCCATCTTTTAAGGGTTAACTAGATGTTTTTCTATTTAACTCTCACGGTGTTACTATTTTTGTAAATTTGAGCATGATGGCAAAATTACCTTACTGAAACCTAATTACAATAAAAAGATATTTATTTTTCAAAATTAGGGCATTATCACTCCAACATTGAAATCTTTAGACAGATTTGTAAAACTTTATAGGATGCTTGTAGATGGAAAGATGTGCATATGGATGTTTCATACATATCTTTGCAATCACAATATAAAAATTCATCACCAATGTTTCCCTATGAATTGTCATGTAAAACCATGAAAATAAAATAAAAAATTTCACCAAAAATTGAGTTTTAGATTTACGAAACTGAAATATGGTATGCCTAATTGGGATTACGTAAGAATTGAATGTTAATTATACAAGACAAAAATGTCAATTGTACTCTTTATTATGCAAAATTCTTTGAATAGCACAATAAGCCATTTGTAAGATTATTGGACCCTACTATCCAGTACAGGAAAACAAAACCTAAACAAACCTAGGGAGTAGTGAATGACCTTAGCTTGCACATAAGAAATTTTAGTAGTCATGGGTAATGCTACCTTACCAGCTTACATTCACTGTATCAGGACCGCATATCAAGAGAGTAGATAACTGGAAACAGCWTTAATCTCAATGMATTCCTCAGACTGAGCCATTYACAGAGTCAACAACAAGCTAAGCAAAGACAGGACACCGGTTGTTGACACCGACAACTTCAGAACGGCAAAATGAGCTGATTGGTAGGACATTGCATTAAAATACTCAGCATGCAATAACAATACCAAAGGGGTATTTATCCAGCTCTCACAAAATTGAAGACCAAAACATATAATGGTAGGTCAAAGACTCAAATGAATATATGCAAATCTAAGCCTGCAAATTTTCCAGGAGTTGTCTATATCTGGGAGTCTCTTCATCAAAGATGTACGTTAATGGTGACACCAATACACCACTACCTCCAGCCTGTGACCCAAGACATAAGAAGGAAAGTTAGTACCTATGCAAACTGTTCAATATCAATATCGAATAGTGAAGACCTTTGCAAAATGGGAGATTTCAAAGAAGCAACGACTAAGAGACAACCTGTGATCAATCCTACCAGTTCGTCACACCCGAAGGGGAAAGATCTATACATAAATTGGGCAAAATAACCAAATTGTCAAGACCGATATACCTTYCTTAGCTGCCGGACAGCCTGGTATAATTGAGGCTTTGGAACACAGATAATTATCGCATAGTAGTCTACGACTGTTTTACCGTCGTTGTTCGTGTAAACAGGACTAACTGTGGGACCCTGCAGGAAATCACARAACATTCAGGCACTAGTAGTAAACTCTGATCCTAAACACATAAACGTTGAGGCAGACAGACAGTTTATGTGTCCGATGGATGCCAAAGAATCTCTGTATAGAATCTTTCCGTATAGGACAAAAGTGCAACTATTCATCCTAGGAATTTTGTGTGAAAAGGGGAGATATTCTATAGTGCTTTGACTTCCAACAAGTGCTTTTGGATTTTATTGAAGTAGTGATTCTCACGGTATCAAAATCAAAATGGATGATTCCCACGGTCACCAGTCCGTCCTTTAAGGGTTAAACAAGGGTTAAACAAGAAATATGGCAAGGAACTTCTGCACCTATAAGAGAGCATATACACAGATTTGTCTACAAACCTGCAAGCCTGAATAACCAGTGGCATTGAGTATCCTATCTCCAACCTCTTCCGCAGAAGCACCCCTCATGTTGGCCACGACCTGTCATTTTGGCCATCATGTAAATAGACTTGTATTGCAGAACATACAAAAAATATATGTTCATGGTGAGTAAATACAAAACCTACAATAAAGGAGTCGTCAACAAAGACATCATACCAAAGTTCTTACTTAGATCATTTAGTCTATGTGAAATGGAGTCCTTGGTTTCTTAGTCTATGCTACATTCATTTTGGTTGTTCACAAGGTGGGTTAAGTGTTTCAAGCTCTACCGAGAATTGTCCTTGGGCCGTAAGATGAGCTTCAAATCGCTCCAACATTTCATGAGCAACATCAAGGACCTCCTTACGTTCCAGCAACGCCTTTTTGTTGGCAACAAACACACCCTTCAAAGAAAAAAACACAAAACACGGTCTCAACAACTACATACCTGATGTTAGAAGCAATGTTATGTAGCATTAAATCTAAGACAATTTAAAAAAAAGAAAAGTTCCTGCGGATTCAAGACATTCCTGTATCACACAGCTATTTGGAGGCAATCTGGAAATGAGTAACAGTTGCTACACAATAAATTTGAGAAATAATCTAGAACTTGATTAATGAGCAACATAGAACAACAAAAATCTAACTTTTAAGAACACAGTCGTGTATTGTGATTCTGTGAAACAGAACCGCAGAAATAAAAGGAAAGAAAAGAAACCTGGCTGCTGAGAACAGCTCCACCGCTAATCTCCTTCAGATTGTTCTCACGTAGAGTGGTTCCACTGCTCACCAGATCCAATATGGCATCGGCCGTCCCCATCTACACAGGTTCCAAGTCAATCCGTGTAAGAATTGACACGTAGCAATAGATCCAGTTACTGCAACGAACTGCATGCGGACATCAGTAAAGCATATAAGTGGAAAAGAAAGTTCAACCACTAATTTGTTGCCTTGTGAAGTTTAGTGAACTCATGTTGAATTGGAACTTTCCTTACTATGACTCCTATTTTAAATATTCAACCACTATAGTATAGGTCTTTAAAACTGCCCCAAAAATATGGGCTTAAGAAAAAAAAGCATTTTGTACGTAAAAAAAATGCACCCATTTTGAAGGCACATTTTTCTTATATTGGAGTTTTTTCTAAGTACCTAATTATTCACAAGGTTAGAAGGAAAGCTCGAGCAAAAGTAGTATATGAGCGTAGAGCAAGAATGTAGAGTATAGACCACCTTCAGCAGTGATAGGATCCCCATATTATAAGCACTTATAACATTATCAATAAAGTGCCTTCTATTATAGGGTACCTTCAATGGTTATAGGGTACCTACTTACACCTTCTAAGGATATCTATGTTTTAAAGAATCAGAAGGCCATATTCGTTATATTGAGACTTTTCGCACATTTTGAGACAGAAGGCTAGTTATTGGAAAATTCATTTAAAAAAATAGTAATTGAAACCAAAAATAAATAATGCTCAAATAGTGATCAAATAATGACATCCTAAAAGTTGGTGTTGTTATCTATTTATAAAAAAATAATAGTAAAGAGATGAAGCGGTTTATCTTCGAGTCAAAGATAGAAATGAGATTGCAAAAGGTCTCAATATAACAAATATGGCCTTAATCACCTCTTATATTAATTTCAATACTAAGTCAAATGAAAAGAAAGAATTGTGTAGAAAGTAGAATCTYAGTTAGATATATTAGAATACCTTTTTTTTTAGCATTTCGAGCTAAGAAAAGTTAAAAAACCAAGCTATTTTTCATTTTCAAAAAACCCATTTGAGATCTCAAGCYTTTAATCAAAAATCATAGACAAAGTTTAGAGACAAGTTGGAGTGGACATTTTCTTAACATTTTCAAACATTCTCTCTAAATTTTGTCCAAAACTTTTAATTGGAGTCTTGAAATCTCAAATAGGTTTTTAGAGATGAAAACTAGTTTGATTTACCAATTTTTTTTTAACTCAATTTTTTTTGAAAAATATAATTCTAATATGCCAAACTAAGGTCTAAATTTCTACTTTGAACACAATTCCTACATTTTGACAATGAGTGAGCGGTCACTAAGCTCTCATCTTCAATTGAGGCTATTCCACATCCTTTGAGTGTTGGTGATTAACAATGGATTTTACTATAAAAAGGGCTTTTCCACCCTCCATTCTCACCAAGTAGCCATCGGGCTTGCCATCGGGAATGCTAGTTTGTAAGCTTGTGAGCGTGAGCTTGAGCCTGTGAGCCTACATTTTTTTAGAATAAATACCTATGATTGTAGATAGTAGTACTTATAAGCTATGACCTTTTCTTGGTCATAGGTCAAAATTTTACTATAAAATGTCTATGTTTGTGGTGTAGGATAGAAATATATATGCCTACAAATGTACTCAAAGAGGATGAATGTTAATGAATGGAGTTGGATGAATTTTTATACTTAACATTGTTAGATGAAATATAATTGGGATTATTACAATTATGATTATTTATTTAGGGTAAGGTTCAAATACAAAGCACCTTAGATCCACGGTTTACTATGACCTCTAGAAAACTAGGGAAATGTGCTTACATCATATTATGAAACCATTTTAGAGAAGGTACTATTTCCAATTACAATTTATAGTTCTTTACAAGCATTATTGAGATTTGTTGAATTTGTTTCTAAATATGCTCACACCAACATTTATAAGTTCTAATTGCATGTTTTTATCTAAGTTTTATACCATCTTTCTAATTGAGAAAAAAAGATTCAATCCACAAGAATTCCTAGAAGTTGTCCTCTAAAATGAAGATGTCTTTTAGAATGGGTGTCAAATAGAATGATGATGATCTTTATAGCTACACCAAGGATCAAAAAAATACTAAAGAATTTAAAAATGTAATAACGCGCAAGACTGTAGTGGCCTTTTTAGTCTCACTACATCACATTAGATAATCAAATAACAACATTAATATTTGGAATAAGATCAATTTGATTCAATACCACACATTGGAGAAAAAGAATCACTGGCTTCACTTCTATCACTGCAAGTAAGCTCTGGTGTCTCAACATTGGTTTCAAAGTCTAAAAATTGTCTAACAACATTGTATGAGCGGCGTTTAGCAACAGAAACGGGTGATGGAGCCTTTGTCATAGCTGTTGCTAAAGTCTCGATGTAACATGGCAAACTCTTGGGACTTGGAGATAGCGACAACACAAAATGCTGGAGAGTATCACCTCTATAAAATGCAACGAATAAACAATTAGAACCTTTGAATAGAGTTTGGGATATTGTACAAGAAAAGAAAATAAAGACATGCATAAAACCTCAAAACAACTTACTTGCAACGTCTCTTTCGAGGTCTTGTAGACGGTTTTACAATGTCCTCGTCATCAGAATCATCAACCACTATAGGCATAGGGTGTTTGGTTTGGGTGGTTGTGGTAGAAGGAAGAGGGGTGTTCAATGGTTGAAGGAGAGCTTTGAATATCTCACCATCGCTCTCCAAGGCTACCAAATGACGTCCAATGTTGCGACATGCATGGAAGGACGCCCTTATTCAATGAATGCAACATCATTAGTTCCAACAAAAATGTTATACATAATTTAGCAAAAACACGATTTAGATAATGATAATTAATGAGAGTTACCTGTAGATGCATAACGGTCTAGTACAACATCACCAGGTTTTGAGAATGCCTTAATTAGTAGCTGTACAAATGAAGGATCCTTTTCACGGGCACCTCTCCATGGAACTGCACCATTCATGAGCTGAATTTATATAGAAGTGAAGTTGTGGAGTAGATCCACTTCTTCAAGGTTGGTGCCTGCGTTGCTGAGTTGTTGCTCACGTAGATAGAAAACTTGAATGCCACTAATGTTTCTTTCCATTTACTTCATACAAAAAGAATAATCCGAAAGTGCTGCGACTACCAAAGATAAAAAAGATGACAATAAACATTTGACAAACTCAATGTTCGTAAGTAGATTCAAGTATTGAAATTTATAAGTGAAGGAAAAATGAATGGAGCTTACCCAAAGTTTGTTCTTTTTGTAATTGGAAAGTTTCAATTTGTTTACAACCATCTAAGAACTAAGTAGACAAAATCCATATGTATCAGCGCGCTCAAGGATAAATTCTCTTACCTTCCCATTCTCTGGATGGAATAATAAAATTGCTCCATCATCATGAATGTACTCTAAAGCAAACTCAAAGATGGGTTCAATAACCTCTTGTTGATTCAATACATTCCAAACATGAACATGAGAAGGTGGAACCGAGACATTGGGAATTGGTAGTCCATCCATGATATCAACAACAATCAAATCAAAGTATGTATCAAGTTTCACATTGCCTCCAAGAGTTTGCACCCGCTTCGTCCCAACCTTAACATTAGAAAATGCACACTTTTAGATGTATGAATGAATTAAAATTCTTTGCATATAACTTAATGTAAAATGAAATGAGAAAAGTAAAAGAAGGCTAGAAAGTATAGATTTTACCTTCTTTGCAAAAGGAAACATTTGATCCCATGTTGATGCATAGTCTCCGGTCTTTTCTTTGACGCTAAGCATTGCAGAAATCGACGATGGAAGAGGTAGAGCTTTAGGCTCAATACCATGTTTATCGGGTTGAACTGCAGATCTAGCAATGTACTCTGATGAAGCAAAAACGTCTTTTGAAAAAGACATAGAAATTAGAGGGCAATGGGAGCGAGCTGTATCAATCACTTCATATGGAGGCTGAGGCATAACAGAAGGAGGAGGTGCAAGAATAGACACTAGCATGGATGAAGAGGGGGGATCATCCTTTGAGATAGTGTTTTTCATCATTTTTTTCGTAGTCTTCTTTTCCCTTGGTTTGCGCCTTTTCTTCACTAGTGCAACCTCTTCTGGCTCCTCATCTTTATCAAGAGACAGGTCATATGTAACTAGTCTAGGATGGTTTTTAGCAGCCTCTTTCTCATGTCCCTCCTGTGCTGGAGCAAAAGTTCTTGGACACTCAAGGTACCAAGGGTAAGCTTGGAGTTCTTGGATAGAAAACCTTGTTGTTGAGTCAATATGAACATGCAACCGTTCAATAATGTGTCAAGCCAAAAAGCTTGGGTATAAATTTCCTCTCAATCCCACCTTTCTGATTCAACTCTTGCTTAAAATATCTGCAATCAAAGAGTAAGTATAATGAGTGCAACGACAATGGTTCAAATGTGGAGTTATATAATAGAATTATAAAGCAAGTACAATTTACACAAAAAATCATAACTAGAATATTATATATACATATATAAAAGTTGTTTGACAACAGTATCTGCACCTTCTTGATCTTTGAAGGGAGTAGACTTTGAATATGAAGAGTCCTTCTTAAAAAGCCATCCAAAAGCATGACTCCATAACAAAATGCGCTATGTCTCCACATAGTCTTCAATCATGTCTAGCTCATCATTGGCACTTTAATGAATTACAATGTTCTTAGACTTGATGATGCTCATAAATTCGACTTTGGCAGCCTCTTCCAACTACAATAAACTTATACAATGTTGATTAAAGACATTATCAAGGCAAAATATATCATGGAACAAGAATAAATTAATAATCAAAATGTTTATAGGGTGACAAAAAAAAATATTAATCATGTGAATGAAAGAAAAGGTTGATAATATACCTTAGCCCAAAAAGCAGCCTTAGAGAGCTAAGTCTCTAAGGTCAATGTATTAAAATCAGGGGCAGGAAATCGACAAACAGGCCCACTAAAATATGAAGATTCACCTCTCATACATTTTGAAGGGAAGGATCTAGAAAAGTCTTTAACGCGTGGACCATCACCTTCACTGCATGCAGTAAAGGCAACCTTCCTTTTAGGTCTCCCCCTGGTCAAATCTTCTTCGAGTTCGTTGTTCAGATGAGAAGGATCCCCAAGTGTAGTAGCCACCAAGACTCCATCCTCGAGACGCTGATCCTCAGAATCACCATCAGTGTCCGAATACAACTTCCTATTCATCGTCATCTCCACACGCGGAGTTGGCGACTGCGATCGCAATCGACTTGGAGTGGAGGACGTTCGTTTCAACAGGGAAGGTGAGCATGTAGGGGTCCTGACCGGTCCGCGACTTGGTGGACTGTCCACAACACCTTCTTCCACATTTCCCTTGGAAAAGTCGATCGCCGCTAAAGTCGCATCTGTGGCGGAGCCTAGAAGTACAGGCCTCAAATAGGCGGACGACAAACAGCTTCTTCCATTTGAGGTAGACCTCTTCGATAACGTCGCGTCCAACCCGGACAGCAGACTCTTAGTTAGCGGCTGTGTGCGACGAAGCATGTGTATAACAAATCCTCCAACTTGAAGAAATAGATGAATGCAACAATGCCCCCCATATTATCCTCGACCCAAGGATATAGCCTCCAAATGAACATAACATCACGCAAGTACCACCTTATACGAGAGGCTACAAATTGAAATGAAATATCAAAATATTTATATATAACAATTGAATCACATTTACAAAATATTCATTATTCACACAAAGTACATGTACAACGATATCTACACTCCGTGCCCTCATTGACAGAAGCCTATCCCCTACACCGCTATGACTGAAACACCGGATCCATCCCAGGTAGCACGTAAGAGGTCCCAAAGTTCCTAGCTGACTCCTTAAACCCTTCCAAAAGAACATTAGCCCTAAACGAGGTATGGGTCATGGGGGATTGACCAATCCGGTTCGCATCTACGTACTCACGTAGTCGCCCCGGTGGACATTCCTCGTGGAGCTGTTTCAACCACGAAACAAGGGTTCCCATCAACACATTGTCTCCACGTTGGTGATGATCCCAACTATCTAGAAATATCCCATTTCCGTTCTCATTGAGGACACTCTTTTGGGGAGAGTCATTGACAAGAATAGTGTTGTCCGTGTTAAAGAACGTAGGCTCCTCAAGGAAGTTGCACAAATGGTCGCCAAGCACTTTCAAGAACAGTGGCTTGGACAGGTTCCTGTCTTCGGAGAGGAATTTTCCAGGAGAAATCTCAACCCTCTTGCACTTGTCCTGCCCTAGAATGTCAAAGGGTTGCCTATTGTTCTGGCATAGAAAGTCTACCACGGGCTCCACCGTCTTCTTCAACATGGAGCTCCAGAATGCAATCCGATTCGAGATCTGGTTGATCTCGAACAAGAATTCACGGACGTTGGAACGAACCAAGACTGCCTTCGTCCCAATGAGGGTGGGTTCCCGATCCGAGAACACATTGTCCTCGAAATGGATGAAAAACTAGATGAAGGTCGATGAGAAAAATGGATGAAAAAAATGGATGAAAAAATGGATGAAGGTGGATGAAAAAAATGGATGAAAAAAATGGATGGAAAAAATGGATGAATGTGAATGAAAAACCGAGATGAAGGTAGATGAAACACATGCTTGAAGATGATAATGGAAAGCATGCTTCTAGAATGATAGGTGAAGGGTTAGAGTAGAAATGGTTTTAATTACAGTAAGGTCCATCCCTATAAAAATATCTGGTCTTATTACAGAAGAGGTATGCTGCTAGTACACCCGCAGAAGGATTATGCAGTAGATCCGATTAGACGAGGACAAACTTTTTGAAATTCCAATACTGGACAACATGTTTAATGCGATATTCAATTTATAGTTAAGTAATTGCATTGTAGTCCCGTGGTAGACCTTCACAAATCCAATTAAAAACCAATGCGGTGGCCCTTTCAGTCTCACCGATAACATAAAAGTATGGAAATGAATACAACATGGATTGTAATAAATGATAGAAAGAAGAATGTCTACACTACTGACAATCAGCATCACTATCACAATCCGCTGCATCATCTACAAACTGCAACACTCGTCTATCTCCACAAAATTGACGAGATCTAGATGGAGGAGGGGGTGCCTGTACAAGGGCTTTTGCCACACCACGAGCATAAATAGGTAATACAAAAGGAGGAGATGGACTATGCATTTCCATCTCCCATAGAGGTTGAAGAAACGGAGTTGATGTGGAATTTGTAGTTACCCTTGAGCTGCATAGATCCACAACATAATTAGGACCAATTGGAGGAGGATACAATGGAAAACACCAATTCTTGTGAGAAATTCACTTTTGACAATTCCATGAAATAAAAAAAATGAAGACTTACGTACAGAACAAATCTGTAGCCTTGATCTCTAGTGCTTCATCATCTGATTTGCCACTCTCATCAGAAGTATCGCCTTTGTCTGCCACACGTTGCTTTTTGGAGACGTGGTTGAATGTGTCTATAATCAATGGACGCAAAAGCGCATTGAAAATGAACACATCCTCCTCGAAAGCCACTATATGACGTCCAGACCTCCGGCAAGCATGAATGGCAGCTCCTGTACAATCACTGAGTTAAAAATGATATTGTGACTCTAAAAGAATGGAAACAAATTATGAATTTTGAATTAGCTAAGAACTACAAACAATGGAAACAAAATACAAATTAGATAAGAATTGAAACAAACCTGTAGCAGCCAAATAATCGAACACCATATCACTAGGGAGCAAAAAAGACTCAATCAAAATCTGTATAAATTCGTGGTCTTTTTCTCGCGGGCCTCGCCAAGGGACTACGCCATTCATGAGTTGGGAAGCCTTTGTCACACCATTGCGTAAGACGTCGTCCATATGGACTTGAATACCAGAATTTTTCAAACCGGATACCACGTGAATCTTGAAATGAGAAGGGCGGACATTAGGAAGATTCCTCACTAGCAGTTGAATGCCAAAATATAGCGTCTGCAATCACAACAACCACGAGCTCCAAAGAATTAATAATCGCTTGTAATGAACCGGACTTTAAATAAAAGATAACCCTAGTGTAAAAAGAAATAAGTGGAAGACTTTCTCTACCATCTGAAATGAATCTTGAGAGCTCGCTAAATGGAGGCAATTGATTCCCATCCACTTCCTAAACACTTTGAAGTGAAATGCTTTACAAAAGCCCTTCAACTGCGACTTCACTTGGGATGCATCGGAGTGGAAAATCAGAATAGCGCCATCATCGTGCAAGTGGCTGCTAGCAAAATCAAAGGTAGATTTTAGCAAATCTCCGGAAAAATGTTCCACGGAGGAACAGATGATGCAGGTGAAGACACTCCTAGGACCAGTAAGCCGTCAGGAATGTCCAAAATCATCAGATCAACGGCACGAGATTGTGAAATGACGCCTTTGAAAGCCCTTTCTGTATTTGCCTTGTGCTGCAAGTAAAACATGAAGGCATAAGAAATTTGGAAGTTAAAAAGTGATGAAATCATACTTCAACACAGCAAATAAAATAATTTACCCATATTGTAGTAGAAAACATATGACAACAAAGCTTTGAACAATATCATGATTCATAGAAATACAAAGGATATTCAAGAAAATACGTCAAAATACAAATGTAAATTAGGATCTAACATTTTCAAGGAAATCTTGGAGCTCATTCCATCCTGAAGGAAAAACTCCATGTTGGACACGGTGAGCAAGAAGAGAGTGGAGAGAACCGTTGAAGATGAAGGCATCTTGTTCAGGAAGGTCCAGCGTATCTTCTACTGCGACTTGTAGATGTGCCAAGGAGAGTCGGGACACACTGAGGTCAATGGCGGATTGGTGGAGGCATCTCTCTTTCGTTGACTTTGCGAAGGAGACGTTGAGGAGGTTTGCGTGTCGTCAACAGTAGAGGAATGCTGGTATGTGAGCAAGGAGCGGGAAGTAGGGAGCAGGAAAAAGTGAGCATGGAGTGGGGATTTTAGGGATAAGACCCTTTTTAATCCTATTATCGTGAAGAAGAGTACCTAAAACCGTGTAATCAATTTGTCCCAAAAAATTTTGATAATTTTTTTTTATCCAAGTCTGACCTAAAATTGTGGAATTTTTGAAGCTTACACCTAAAGTTATGTGATGTGTGCAGTATAATTATGTAATTTTCAGACATTTAAAGTCTTCTACAAGAACAGAGAGGAAAGATTAGAGAGCTAAAAAAGATTTGTTAAAGTTTAATTTTTGAAATATAAGAGCCCCTATTATCGTGTGTTTGTCATTGAAATTAGTTTTTATATTAAAAAAGCATGTAAAGCCGTGGGTTGTAAAAAAATTAAGGATAACTGGATAACTAATAAAAATGATGGTTTACAATTTTAGTGAAAGTGTAAGGAGATCCATGACCATGGATTTTTGTCATTTAAAACTTACAATGAAAAGATCAACTAGTTTAGAAGATATTGAGTGAATAACTAGGTATTTAGCTATGGCATGATAATGCAACCATTAAGATTATAAAAAGTTGTGAAACATCTAAAAATGAATGAAAAACACATTCTATCATGTTATTTTGGTTTTAACACATGGAGCTTTCAATGGCAATAACTCTTTCAATTTTAAAATGGAGTAGAAACGAAACTTCTCGAGCTTTATTTTCTTAGTCTAAATCAAATTTCAAAAATAGTAATTTTAAAAATTGCAATCGAGGTTGACCAAGATGCATCCACTTTTTGGATGCTAGACCATAAACAATTCAATTCACAAGGAATTAGTTGCAGTTGGCCCCAATTAAAAAAATTATGGTTCGGTTTGGTTGTACAACACCTCTCTTCATTCAAAAGTACATTTGTTCAATTTGGCTTCAATTAAAAAACAAGTCCACGCCTTGACTACTTCACGTCCGCACCCTGACCCTTCACGTCTGCGCCTTGACCACTTCACGTCCGCGCCTTGACCACTTCACGTCCGCGCCTTGACTACTTCACGTTCGCGCCCCATCCCTTCACGTCCACGCCCTGACCACTTCACGTCCACGCCTCCACGCCCTGACCACTTCACGTCCATGCCCTGACCAGTTCACGTCCGCGCCCTGACCACTTCACGTCCGCGTCCTGACCACTTCACGTCCGCGCCCTGACCCTTCACGTCAGCGCCCCCACGTCCGCGTCCCATCCCTTCACGTCTGCGCCCCATCTCTTTATGTCCCCGCCCTAACATTTGTATGCGCCCCAACTAAATTACGTCCGCCACCTCACTAACGTCCACGCCCCTATTGGTGATGTCTGTGCCCTGGATCCTAGTTGGCAGCCAGGTGGCATCAAAGTTACAGCCACATCACCTATTTTTTTAATTAAAAAAAGTCAACTTCATGTTGACCACATTGGACGGGCGAGACCTCTACCAAATGGGCGAACCGGACGGACGGGCAAACCGGATGTCCACCCGATATGACAACCCTGATCACAACTTACGTACAAGAGTTGAATCGATTCCTCTTTGGCTTCTTTGTAGGTGGCTGATCAGGTGGTGGAGTACTGACTCTGCTCTTGTTTGTAAAAACAGTGGTTACGATAGGGGCAAATGGAGCAATCATGGCCTTGAAAATGAGAGGATCATCTTCTAAAGCCAAGATGTGTCGTCCAGTCTCCAAGCAAGCCTTGATGGATGAACCTAATAGAAAACAAAAGATGCATGAATAAATCATGGAAATTGATGTTAAAAAAAATGATGAATAGAAGCTAAAGTTGTAGAAGAAAGATTATCTGTTGCACCTTTGTAATCAAGGACAATATCTCCAAGCTTGCAAAATTGTAGAATGAGATCTCGCATGAAGGGCAAATTTTTTTCACATGGACCTCTCCATGGAATTTTCTCGTTCATAGAAAGGTTTTCGATGTCCGTAAGATTGAAGAGAGCATCATTTTTCTCTAAAGGCTCACCATCATAAGAAGAGTCACGATTTTCTTGAAATGAAAATCGTGAAGGAATGTCCCGCCDAATGAACAATTGAATCCAAAATCGAATAGACTGGAAGCATTGAGAAGTGGAATATTAGAAGAGAAATTGTAATTACAGAACCATAAATTCAATTCAAGCACATGGAATCCAATTCAAGCACATGAAATCCAATTCAACCATCTTCCCAAGTTCTTTCAAATGATCAAAAGGTATACTGCAAATTCATTGTTTATCGTCAGTGATGGGTCGCGTGCAGATGCAACTCATGCAAGATGTAGCTCATTGATCACCCACCAATCTTTGGCCAACTTCATGTCATATTGGTTGGTCAACTCATCAACTTCTTTTAGCAAACTCCGGTCGTCGCAATGTATAAGTAGGAGGGCACCATCATCATGCAAATACATATCTGCCATCTCAAAAAGAGTCTCAACATAGTTTTCTTTGCGCATGTTCTAATCTGGAATTGAAGTTGAAATGCTTGGAACAGGGAGATTCTCGGGAATATCTGCAATGATAAAATCGAGCCCTGTATGCTTGTATTTCTTGCAAAAGTCGGATGTGACAGTACGTTTACGAGTAGCGCTAATCTGTGCATTTCATACATCTAAAATTAGATTAAAAACCTTCAAAGCAATGGCATAAAAGGAGAAATATTGGAATTAGGTCTAGAATGTAATACCTTGGCTATAGTGTCATGCAACCGTATCCATCGAGGATCTGGGCTAGTGGGCTCTTGTAAACTATTCAAGAGAGTCACTAGAGAAGTGCACTCTACAAAGACATGAAGAGAGTGTTTACAATAGGCTCTATCATAGAAGAGCTCACTGAAGGAAACATGAATTGTTTCTTCTTCCGAATTCGGTTACTAGTGGCATGAACAACATTTGATAAGGAACAATCTGGAGCAAGGAGTGCAACGTTGTCATCATGGCCTTGGTCTGACATGGAGGTAGTCTCATGGCTCTGTGAGGGCATGGCTACAACCTCATTTGCTTGAGACTTCTCTCTTTCCGCCTCTTCTTTTTCCGCCTTCTCTTTTTCTTCCTTTTCTTTTGCCACCCTCTTAATCTCTTCTTTCTCCTTCTTTGTGAGCCGCTTTTTCCTTAGAACCTTGTCTTGTGGTTGAGTTTCTTTGGGATTCACTTCGTGCGCATCATCAGGTTCAATAAGAGGAAGCTTTCCATCGTCAAGAGTTGTCCTCTCAGCAACCTCCGAATCAGGGGTGTAGTTTCGATGACAATCAAGGTACCACCCTCCCACTTCCAAGTGTGTAGCTTTGAATTTGTTCACCTTCTCAAGCGTATACATGCAATGATCAGAGCCTTTCTGTAGCCAAGAAAGGAAAAATGTTGGTGCGGCTTTCGCTGGAATTGCATTCTTGGGAACTAGAACTCGCATGAAGTACCTAAAGTTTGGGAGACAAATGTCATGATCAACAAGTAGTTTATGAAATATAAACAATAAAAACAAATGAAACATTTTCATGAATTTTTGGAAGCAATAATAATAAATAGGAACCAAAAATGAAGAAACAATAGAAATTAAATAATAAAAGATCAAAGCAATTATATGAATGTAATAGTATTGTGGGAACCTGAAAATAAATGAGAGAGGGTATTACTATAAAATCCGGGTGAGGATTCAAATCTTAACATATTTTTTTTGGTTCCAGGCATGGAATATTAGTACTTTACTAACATTAAGACTTAGTCATTAGAGTAGTATAATTATATAGATAATTTAGTTAAGGAAACTCCTAAAAAGTTTCCTAATTCTGCCCGGAAACCCGAACCGGATGAGGATCCTAGATTCCGCATATAGTAAACAGAAATCACGGAGATAAATCCGGAGAAATATCGGGAGCCAACGGAACCGGTATCGGCATCCAGCTGGACATTTTCTAGATCCAACGGATTCCTGTGATGTGAAGGAGGACTGTTAAACGGTTGGATTTTCCGGGAATTCCATAGGAACGGATACTTGGCCAGGAAACGGCTAATCCTCACGGTGAGTGGCTGGAACGGGAAAGAAAAGGGGAGGGGTTACACCCCACACTCTCATTTCTTGTCTTCCATTCTGCTGGAGCGCGCGGAGCTGAGCGTTTGAGAGCTTAGAGGGAGGTGCTATCTATTTTCGGTTCCTGCCGTGAGGAATTGAGTTGTTTGTTTACTGAAGAATTGAGTTGAGGGAGAGTGAGGCTGGAGTGTGAGCGCTACCTCTGAGGGCTATGGCAAAGGTGGAGGGGAGCGGCTCTGTAAACCTGAAATTCAAGACTGTCTACCCGGTGATTCCGAAGGATGAGAAGGAGAGGAAGCAACTAGAAGCGGATCTGGGGCAACTGAGGTGCAGCGGATTCTTGAGTCGACCTTGGAGTTTGAGGGACGAGAACATGGTTCGGGAGCTGATGCATCGACAGTCCAACGAGTGGATCAAGACGGTCTGAGCGCTTCCGGCCAAGTGGACGATAGAGTTGTGGAAGCAGACGTATGACTTTCCGCGTGCTGGGGATGGGCTGGCATCCCGGACTGACAAATACGCGGAAGGTAAATTCTTGAACCCTCCCAACCCAAAGGATGGCTACGCAGTAGCAGATTGTAGGGATCCGAGGGAGAAGAGGTTGTTAGAATATTTGGTCCCCATTCTGTATCTGTAAAGGCCAAATCGGATTACTGTAACCTGGGCCAATACGATTTTTGGAGCACTGAGCGGAGAGAGAAAAGTTTGCTGGGCTGAAATCGTTAGGAATCTAGTGAGCAAGATGGTCCACGCATTAGGCAACACCAAGGCCACCTCCATTGGTGTTTTTGTCTTTCACTTGTATCAGCATCTGGAGACTTTGAGGAGTAAGGAGAAGGTACCGTATAAATCCGCAGCCACGATGGTGAAGTTGAATCTCACTCCACCCCGGAAACTAGAAAGTGAGGATGAGAAGGATATGGAAGAGGATTCTGAGAGAGGAGTAGTCAGAAATGTGTGTAGGCTACTAGGACGGATTGATGTGTCAGAACTCGGAGAGAAGGTAGAGGACCTACTCCGGTCAAAGGAATTCCAGAAATGGGAAGACAAAGTTGAGGAACTGACAAAGGAGAATGAGTCGCTCCAGCGTCAATTAGAGAGGAAGACAAAATAGAGTGAGGATGAGAGGAAGCTTTCCGCAGAGGTAGGAACGACGCTGAAACGAATCCACTACTTTATAGAGGCTTTCGGGGATGTGGTGAGCAAGGCCAAGATGTTTGATGAAGAAATCCACAAAACAGGCAACGAGGCAACAGTGCAGTCAGTAAGGGTCCTGGCTGAATTCTCAGAGGCAACGGAGAAAGTTTTGTACGAGATCCGGGATGTTCTTACCCGCGCAGGTCTGTATCCGGATCTGAAGCAAGAAGGGAAAGACTGCCCAAGGAAGGACATTCTGACTTCAAAGACAGCAAAGATGTCTACACCGGCATCTGGGAAGCAACGCAGCAAGCCAGAAGAGGAGAAGACTCCAGCAAAAGCCTCCCCAAAACTGAAAGCGGTGAAGGAAGAAAAGTCTACACCTGCATCCGTAACCAAGACTCAAGCCCGGAAGTCCGGATCAGAGATGGGCACACCCCAAAGCACGGACATCAGATGATCACCAAAGGAGCACAACACGATCAAGAAGAAATCAACAGCCAAACGGGCAAGGGATGCATCTCCTGTTAGTCAGCAACCAGAGGAGGACGAGTCGCCAGACAATTCCAAGGAAGCGGACAGCAAGTCAGAATCCGGATCCGATTCGGATGAGGATCACGAAGTGGAATCAAAAGAAGATTCTGATACGGTTTGAATATCTCCCGCGAGCTTCAAGGGGACGCCCTCAAAGGGGAAGGCGAAATCTGGTGGTAGGGCATCAGCAAGTAGAATCCAGCCAGCTAGGAAGGGATCTGCCAAGCATGAGGAACCTTCTCCTAAGCGGCTTAAGAAGTAGATAGGAAGTTTCTTAGATTAGGCGTAGGTCAGTTGACCAAAAACCGGGAACTAAAGTGTACTGGGAGGAATCTGAGTACGACCTAGTTGCCTTAAGTAGGAATCAGATTTTTATGTTGAACCTTCCAGTTATCTGGTTCCAGGCTCTGCCTAAGGAATTCTGACCTTGACAGAATCTGTTGTTGTAGTGTTGAGAGGTTGGCGAGGATTCCTTGCGTGACCTGTGGGACTGGATTCACATCCGGTTCCGCTGTGAGGGAATAATTGCTGCCTAGTATGTGTGTCTTGTGTTTTGTTTTGTTAAGTGAAACTTCAGTCATTCTAAGCTATTGAAGAGTAGGATTAACGTGTCCTTCTAGAATCCCAAGAACGAATCCCTCCGATATTGAGGTTAAACTTCAGATTTGGTTACAGAAAATTGCTAGATACGGATCCGGATCTGGAAGAGGCACAGGATTATGACACTCCTTCCGGATTCCGCCTACGACTAGTTGGATAGGAAAAGATCTGCTCGAATAGGGATAGGTACAGGATTATGACACTCCTCCTTATTTGGGTGTGGTGTTTTGGTTGTGGGATTTGAGAGGAAATTGGTTTGGTTATAGTTGGCGAGTGTAAACCATTTCCGGTCTCAAATCCGGTTTTAGTGCTTTTGATTGGCTTTCGCATCCCGATCCGGTCCACCTTAGGAAACTACAAGTAAAATCTCTAGGGAACGATACATGAGTCATCCTAAAAGTGTTTTTAGTCATTTGTAAACACTTACTAGGAGAATTGTGCTTTCTTGTGCTACGACAAGTATGATACTACCTATATACAACACGTCTCACTGCACTTTCAGTTCCAGGAAACTCTTTAAATATAGACTTCTTTGTATAGAGTTTCTGATCTTTGTTTCCAAAGAATGTGATAAACGCTTTGTCCCAAAGAAGAATGCGCCAACTCTCGACATAATCAGAGGGTTTTCGAACACCTTGAATGGTCCAGTCTACAACAATTTTCTCGTCTTTGCAAACGTTTGTAACCATCTTAACAACCGCCTCTTCCATCTGTTAAAATGAAATGGAGAATATTAAAAATAAAATGAAATGAAATGGAAACATGATAATTATAAGCCAAAAAATGAGTTTTGGTTATAGTATTATACCTCAGCCCAAAAAGATGCTTTGTTGATCCAAGAATCCCAAAAGACATCCTTATCTTTCACTACTAGAATTGCCTACCCTTATCTACAAAGTTGTGTTGATTTTGCAATTTTTAAAATTTTCTTTGTTAGATTGGCAGACAATCAACACGTTTCTGCTGTCCAAACCAACTGAAAGTTGTGGATTAGTGTTCGAATCAAGTGAAAGCTATTAATTGGTGTCCAAATCAAGCTATCCGAATCCACATCCTAATCAATCTAATACTAGTTGATTTTTAAGTGAATTAGGATGCGTTTTTTTCTACTAGTGTTTGGACCCTGGGAAGCGATAAGATTGTCGCACAGTCAAAGATGCATTCCACCACCTTAACCACTGTGCTTTGTACTTTGCTTCAATATTAGCGGTGGCAATTTTTTGAAGTTTTTCAGTTGTCATTTCAGGAACTGGGTTCTCACTGAAGTGTCGGTCAATCTAAGCACAGAAAAACATGAATGTTAGATTGAAACAAAGCAAGTGAATGAAAAATTGAAAGATTGCAAGTTCAAATATAGTAGAAACCTGATTTTTGCCTCTTTCAAAAAATCAATTCCATTCTTAGGATTTGCCACTACTAGGTATTTGTCAAAGTCCTTAGCATGAACAGCCTTATCAAACTTATCTGAGGCATTCTTCATTGCTTCCCATATGCTTGGAGCAGACCTCTCTTGGAGTGGTGTCCGGATTGTGTACTCTTGAGCTGCTTCATTGGCAGCCACTGCAATCTCCCGCTACAATTGAAAAAAAGAATGTCAATGCAATGACAAAAATCACATATAAATATGAAAGAAAAGCAAGTTGGAAAAGTGATTGTACCTTGTACAAGAAAGAGATGAAGACATTGACTGTCAAGGAAAACCAAGTTGGTCTCATCAACTTCACTTTCTCACAGTACAGATATTCTTCAGGGAAGATAAGGTCTTTGAAATCGGCAAGGGGTAGAACTCCAAAATTCCTAATCCAACGCAATCGAGCCGGAATTGTGCTCTTCACATGATCATTCTCTGTAGACCTATACAATGCATTCAAATGAAAATGAAAATGAAGTTCAAAATCAAAAAATTCATATCTACATCCTACATATATACATTTAAATAAAACAAAAAACATACCAGTTGACATCGCTCATTGCATTTAGCAAGTTTGCCACTTGACCTCTTGGATCCAATATAATGCAATGGACTCGTTTGTGCCAGTCGAGGTTCCTAGGATGACATTTGGTGATGTATGGCATCCATGCTGAGACACGATGATTCCCATCCCACACATAAAACATCTTACCACTCAATTGGGCAAGGTCATCATCTGCCATCAACTCCCTTTCAAATTTCTCATTCACATGTTGCTAATGAGGACTCCACTTTGCAATGTCTTCTTTGGTGAAGTCCATAGTTTTTTTGAAATTGTTGTATAGTGAGATGTATAAAACCCAATCACCATCTCGATAGCCGTTCGTGAAGTCACTCTCCAATCGCTGAACATCCATTTCACCAAGTGGTCGAACCTCATCCATTACAATCATTCGACAAAGAGGGACCTCAAGGCGTGACTTTGTAATTGGTTGAATCCGTAATATGTTGATGAATCCTGTAGTGTCCACCTTTAGCTGTTTGCGGTGCAGCAGCTCACTCTCCAATACGCTTGTCACCTCAGATGGACATTCACGTCTGGGTTCATCATCTTCTTCAAGATCAATAGATGCAACCTTCAAAAAAATGATAGATGAAATTGCATTAGAAAAGTTGAAGATATAGTTATGAAAGAGTGTTGTTTATGAAAGCTCATTCCTTCAATAACCATGTATACAGAAAGTAATGGAAACTACAGGAACTTAAAAAAATATAGGAAGTTCATTTACCTGGACGACCGAGGGTGGCAAAGGCTCTGTAAGCACAGTTGGAGATACTACAACTCTTTCCGTTTCTCCTGTAAGGCTGTAATAGTCCTGTGCCCATCGTCTTGGTTCTCACCTTCTTCCTCCTCGGCACATGTCATTTCAATTCCTTCTTCATTCATTTGATTAGTTCAAATCATTCAAGAGAACTTGACATAAGTGCTCCATTACTTGTAATTGAAGATGAAAGAGAAATTAGCACATCCTTGATTGTGGTATATACCACCTTGCTATACAACATAAATACAAAAATATTGATATGGTAGTGGAGACTAGGGTTCCTCGTCAACAAGGATTCACCGTAGCCCCATCCTGTAAAAGATTCAAATCAAAACAACTTCAACAAGCTTGCTCCTTGATGAGGACTAATACATGCCTATTCATTTGAATGGTAATAAATCTTGACCTTTCAATGCTTTTCAAAATCAAATAATCAAATGAATTTCATTTTTCAATGATACTTGCAATAAATATAGAAAAGTATAATAAGAGACATTATTGAAGATAAGAAAGAAAGAGAACAACTCATCTTTGACTGAAATCTAAAGATGTTATGGTACTTAACCCTTCATTGCCTAAGGTCCAACAATGCTTAAAAGCATCCTCACTTTGCAAGTGTTAACACCATCTAATGATTTTCTTTCCCATTCATGTCCACTCTTGTCTACTTTCAACCTTCTGTTGACATTGTTATGCATTGAGCTAGTAAATAGGTATTTACAATCATATTTCTAAATAAAATCCCACTAAATCATATTAAAGACATAGACTTCAAATGATTCAGTAGTATGACATACTTACCAAATTTTGACTACTGTGTTTGAACTCCTCGTACTCCTCCTTGCTTTCATCGTCACTCTTATCCTCGCTTTCATCATTGCTATTACCCTTGCTCTCATCCTCTTCTTCACCAACTTTGTTGTCCTCGTCTCTTTCAACCACAGGCATTGCTTCTTTAATGATCTCAGCTAGGCGTAAGGAGCCATCACCACCAATGTCGTCCACTTCTTCGTCACCAAAATCAATTGCCTTACACGTCCCACCATAGCATTCTTTTCCCCAACTTAAAACTCTGGCCCCTCTCATCTTAGCTCTTAATCTTTCCTTGGAAGTGGTGTAATATAGTTTGCGCCTTCTTTTCTTCTTTGTTATTGACCTGCTTGCAACTTGGGACTTAGGAACCTCGATTTCTTCAAGCATCTGATCTACGTCACATGCATCCCTAAATAACAAGCATCAGAATGGCATCCCGTTTATCACCTCCGAACTATCTATCGCTCAGTCCTACTAATATCTCATTGACCTTCAATCCCCTACAATCTTCCTGCGCAACAAAAAATAGAGAACACCTATCCAACGCGCTTCTTAACGTAACACAAACTCGAACTTTCTGTAGGACAAAAGAAATAATACAATGAAGTCCTACAGCTCTAATAAAGATGGTAAGCAAAAGGCCAATGCAAGAAGAGCTTAAAATCTTTGGCAACGGCAACTGACAATTGTACAACTCTAAAGCTAATGAAAATTATGAAATCTAACAAATCTATTGTTTTAAATGCCATTTTAAGCATAAATACTCTAGATACCACCCTTCTACTGTAACGTAAACTTGCAAGTGGATTGGGCGCTTCTACTACTAAATACTAATGTCATTAAAAACCAAAATAAATAGGAAGGTACTTAAAAAAGGAAATAACACCTATATTTCCTTCTGTTCTTTGTTCCTCATTTTACAAATGACGACTGCTTCAAATGCTGTCCGCTTTAAAATTCAAACAAATGTTGTGACATGTACAATACTTAGTTATTTTTCTAGTTCATATTTATCATTAATTTAATTAACATTAAACATGCTTCATTTCATAATTGGTTCATTACTAATCTAACTAAATTTTTCAAAATGCGGCTAATTTTAACCAGTACAGTAGTATACGTTATGTCACCATTTTGTGTTTCTAGTTTCCTTTTCTTTTGAATGAGGTTCCTTAATGAGATATAATTAATGTCACTTCTTGAACTTTTATCAGAGTTCATCATTGTTATGCTTTTCAGAACCTTCTGTAACCATCACTAAAGCCGTTGTAAATTACTTCATTATCATATTTGCTAACTATATATTCGTCTGTAGCACAATCTCTTTCTTTTGAATTCATTTTTGGGAATGCAAGATGTGCGTAAATAGGTTGTTATTTTCATGAGATCTCAATCTTTGAGCGATGGTAGACTTTGCAAAGATGGCTATTGTGAGGGCGAATGGTGAAGGGTTTCCAATAACGTTTCTAGTAGGCAAAGATGGTTTTGCTGTGGTTTCTGCATTTCGATTAAGTCTTAGGTTTCAATTAAACGAGGAATCACTTCACATTGATGAAGAAGTGTTTGATGACCATAGTGGAGACCTTACTCACACTATTGGTCAAGTCCCTGCTTTTGATGGTGCCGATAAAATGTGGCATCTGAAGCCTGGTAAATTTAGGGTGTATGGATTACCTGAATCCATCATGGCAGCTTCCACGAGTGTTTTTACTCCTCGTCAGTCATCTACGTCCTCACTTCAAATACCTGTAGCACCTCAAGTCAAATTAGAGCCTGGTGTGAATGATGTCACCATTCTACTCAGTGATGATTCTAACGATAGTCCCCTTGAGCGATTGCAAAGCTATAAAACTCCATGTTTAGATTCAATTTTGCCAAGCTCAAGTACTTTGCCCAGCTCCAAAACTTTGCCTAGCTCAAGTACCTTCTTTAGGTCCAATGAGCCGATATTTGCCAACCCCTCTACTGGCAATAAATCTATTACATCTGTGATTGATTGATTAAGAGAACTGCGTATGTTGAAGGGATGTAGAAATGTCTTGAAAAAAATCAATTATGACACTATTACTATTCATAGAGTGAATGTGTTACCTCCAACTTTCAATGGTAATGTCCTTTTTGAGTTTCCACCATTCATTACCTCCACTGCTCCATCTCAAGCCAAACAAATGATTGGGATGGATAAGCGGTATGATGGCCATGTCTGGTCTAAAAATATTACGACAAATATAACAAATCCTATGGGATTGTCATTCCGCACATCTTCATGCGTAGGACATCTTCAGTGCATTAATCAAGGCTGTGAGTTTCTTAGTTGTATTCACCAAATCAAGCCAGTTATTGAACTGGAATGGGAAGGGTTTACGCCATCGCTGTTGGAAGTTGGAAGTGCTCATCCTCAAGGATCAACGCTTGTTTGTAAAATATGCAAACAACCCCCATCGTGTATTGCAAGGTGTTCCGCAAAGGTATATTACGTGTTTGGAAAAGATAACTTCACTCGTGCGTTTGTACATCTCGGCATTTATGATCATCTTGTCAAGGATGGTGAACTCAGAGACATCAAGGAGTTAACTCGTATTCTTATCGGAAAACAGATGGAAAGAACACCAATTGCCACAAACTCTTCAATTGTGTTGGAGGCTACAAAAGAGCTTGTGGGAGAACTACTGCTGTGTCCGGATGGAGTTCCATTGAAGACACTCAATATTAATGAACTTCTTCCAGTTCTTGACAAGTGCAAATATTTCAGCTCTCCAAATATTCGAAATGAGGTAACTTCGTTCAAATACTTAAGGAGGTTTGGAGTTATGGACAACATTATAAAGTTGAGGAGGTAAGTACTTGGGCATTTGTTCAAGAGAACAAATTTCCTCGTCAAGGGTCGGATATTGATAAAGTCTTTGTCTTCAAAATGTCAAAAGTTGGACCCGGTAGTGGAGTGGACTTGGTCAAGCGAATGCAACCCAACGGTGACCTTCAAGATGCTTGGTTGATGTTTGATCATCTTGAACGTGTTAAAGGGTGGACTACTATGGCATGTTATGTCTATGATTCCATGTACTGTCGCGTTACGACTATTGCTGTTTGTGATATGCAATCTGAAGACTGCGCTGCTCAAATTGTATTTTGGAAAAACTTAAATTCAGTTCTTGCAAGATATGGTGTATCCCTTCCTAAATTCAAGGGTTTCATGGTTGATAGTGCCCAGGCAAATTGGAATGCTGTAAAGACAATCTATGGGTCAGGTGACATCCATGTTCCAATGGAAAACCAGGAAAGGACTTGCCTTTTTCATTGGACTCAATCAATGGAAAACATACGAAAGCTGATATTCAATCAGACTTACAAGATCAACATCGTTTGCTATGTAAACAATACAAGAATGCTGTTTCCTCTGAAGAATCAGAAACTTGATATCTTGCTATCAAAGCTTGTGGGCTGTCTTCTGGTGCCACAACAGAAGTAAGACTTCACCGATTGGAACTTTGGCTATCGTTTTGGCATTTCCGTTATCACCAATGGGGAGGATTTGAGTAGCTTGTAAGTATCTGTCCATTATCAATTCTATTTGAAACATCTATTTTTTCATAGCAAATAAATTTTCAAAATTTAATTTTATAATCAATACTAATCAATTGGACAATGTTTGCATTGTGTCTGGATGTACAATATTTATGTGTCTATGTATTTCACTACAATTCTTATGATTTCTATAAATAGATAATAAAAAAGAATATAGAAGATTATTATTCATTGCATTATTTTCAAACATTTTGAATTAAATTAGAGACAACGAGGACAATGACACTTGAGTCTTCATCAATTATATTTGTGTCACTTTAGAACTACACATGAAACAGGTCTAGCCACTTCATCAGCATAGTGACATGACTTAACCTCCTCTGCTAAATCTTTGATCATAAAACAATATGAACAAGAGAGGATGTATGTTTCTTTGTCCTCGATGATGGAAAGTTTATATATAATCTTTCCACAGTTCACACTATAATTTTTTTATACTTAGATTGTTAGCTATATTATGAATATTAATAGCAATAATGTTGTATTTACAAAACACAGTTTTTTTTTTCCCTAACTAAGTCTTAATTTTTGGTTTGTCATTTCGGAATCTTAGTAAATATGAGCTTGCGGAAATGCCTTCCTGCAATCTAGCTGAAACTGTCCACAACAAGTGGCTTCAACAATCTGGAAATCGAGGAAACGATTTATACATTGCCATTGTTGACGATTATGTAAGAGCCTTCATGCAAATGGTCAAGTATTATCAATATCTTAAAGGAAATGAAGCCGGAACAGGATCTGGAAAAGAAGAATTGTTATTCCGAGTTGCTCAACGATCAACTCAACGATCAGGGAATCCAAAGGTGCTTACCGAAGCTATCTCCAACATTTCAGGAGTGAAGGAGTTTCTCAATAGGGAGCCTTGTCTTGAAGGTGAGGAAGTTTTTGGATCGCAGAAACGCAAGCCAGATATGCCATTGGGCTGTGAATATGATTCACATCGCCCAGACAAAGTGAATTTTTCTCACCCACGCGTTCAAATGAGGTCAAAGAGAGCCTCCACAAGCATTCAAAACTTGAATCCTATTGTTGAAGATCTTTTTGTAAGTGCAGGGGGCTCTGTAGATATAGAGATTGAGGATCCAATGGAAACTGAGGACAGTTTACAAATAGGTTTCCTCATGTGTTAGCAATTCAAGAGAGCAACTGTGATGAGCTTCAATGACACATCGCAAGGCTTCCCAAAACCTCGCCAAAGGCTTGTTTTGCCCTTCAAGTTGTTTCAAAGAAGAAGTGTATAGCAACGATTGTCCAAAACAGCACCGACGTATACTGGCATGATGACCAATTACAAGAAAAATCAAAATGAGCGAATGCAATTTTTCTTTTGCAATGACGACATTGAGCGTTGTGTGAAGGGGACAAGTCGGAAGTGGGTGTTGTCTAGACCTAATGTCCCTACCATATGGCCTGTCAAAATGGGCACCAATCTGTTAAAGCAAGAGACTTTGGCATTTGAAACTGCTGGCTTCCAATTTCCACAACGTCAAGTTATTTCACCGCGAAGACTGTTTGGCGGAGAAGCAGGTTTAGACTTGGTCTCAGCTTACCCTATTCCATATTTATCAGATAAATATCCCAAAATCCGGTCGGGGAAAACTATTCGTCAGAACCAAAAGGCGCCAACAATAAAACACGCAAACAATTGCGCATCTTCAATTACACTAAAGGCATGCATTCGTCGGGTAACAATGGTCCTTCATCCTGGATATCTTTCACACTTTAAAATGATCTTTAAATTTAAGTTTTGGGAGTATTCAAAGTAAAAAAAGAAAGCTAAAAGTAATTCATTTTGGGGCCCCAAGTGCTAAACTTGGGGTCCCCAGTGTCTCAACTGGGGCCCCAAGTGCTAAACCTGGGGTCCCCAGTGTCTCAACTGGGGCTCCAAGTGCTAAACTTGGGGTCTCCAAGATCTCAACTGGGGCTCCAAGTGCTAAACCTGGGATCCGCGCCTTGATGTACTCTGTACTCATCCCCCACTGCCATCGCGACCTAATTCGACTGGGAGCTATTTCGTGCTTTCCCCCGTCCTCTCTTCCCACACTCCTCCAACATTGAGAGAAAGGTATGAACAACTCTCTATTCTAAAATTCCTCATGCATTGCTCTATGATAATGTATGTGGTAATGTATGGAGTATGTGGAGTGCGTAACATGGTTTAGGGTTTATATTTGTAAAGAAAAAAGGGTACTTATTATGCTACAGTGTTTGTGATATTGGAGTTATCCTAAAATATAGTGTTTCAAAATATAGTGATATTGGAGTCATTTTAAAACACAAGTGGTATTTGAATAAGTGGTATTTGACGCGGACGGCCAACAGAAAAAAAAAAAAAAAAAAAAAATTGACAGATGGGCGAACGGACAGGCGGACAAGCGGACAGGCGGACAAGCGGACAGGCGGATAGGCGGACAGGCGGATAGGCGGACATGCGGACAGGCGGACGCGCGACGCGGACGAACGGGCCGACAGGCCGACAGGCCGACAGGCGGACGGGCGTGACGAGCAACTCGGACGGCCAACAAAAAAAAATTAAAAAAATTAAAAAATTTTGACGGATGGGCGGACGGGCGAACGGACGGGCGAATGGACGGGTGGACAAACGGGCGGACGGACGGGTGGACGCGCGGACAAGTGCACGGGCGGACAATGAATTCAACGGACACGACTGGGCAGACAACAACATTGGATTCTGAAAAGCATAAATGAGTCTTAAAGTCTCTAATTATTCAATTGAATGCTATAAGCATCCAATGTAGGATGATTGAAGGTATGTAAGGATAATTTAAGTTATTTCTCTACACATTGAAATATATGCTCTAAACCCTAAACCCTATATCTTCTACCTTAAACTAACTTTGCACCTTACATTAATTATCCAAAACGTTGGTGTGGTGTGCATAATATGTTTGACTTTCAATTTCTTTTAATGTAATTATCAAAATGCACTACATATGTAAATGTCATTGACTTATTGATTTATGTTTTCAATGTTTTTGAAGGTTAAAAGCATGAATTGTTAAGCGTGCTCCATTGTACAAAAATAGAACACATAATTATAATTTAAACTATGATTTTAAGTTNACTATGATTTTAAGTTTTGTTGTAAAATGCATAGATATTGCAAAATTTCAAGGTATGCCTAGTACAAGCAATTGTATCATTTTATTGTTGTATTAGAAAATGTTGCTAAAAAGGCTCTAAGCAACTTTAATGTGATTTAATGTGGTATATTGAATCTTAAGATTAAATATATTATTCATACACCAAAAACTTAATTGAAGGTATTATCGTACACTCTTATAACTAAATGTACATCCTAAATTATAAACTCTAAATAGTCAATATTATATGCCATACCAAAACAAATGGTGCTTCGGTAGTGAAGAATGTAATTGACCCTACAATATGATGACCGCTTATGTAAAGAAGCGTGGAGTGAAAAGTGTACGTGGTTTTCATGAAGAAATTGAAAAGTTTGAAGCAATATGACGAATATTCACTGAACAATTTCTCCTACAAACAATAAATGGTTTTCTTGAAAATCACCCCCCCCCCCCATATTTGAAATTGTATATTTTGGATGGCGTACAAGCCAAGTGCAATGTTGCACCCTCTAAGTGCAAAAATGTCTAATTCAGTGTTTGTACAAGAACTAATCATTTATGGATGTTATATGTACGTYTATACTTTGTAATGCACCTTCACATATAAATTCATAGGCTATAAATTTATTGGTATTCTACATGTTGTGCGTATTAACCTCATAATTTTTTGGTCACTAACTTTTCTAGATTTGATCTATAGAGAAAGGTTGAAGTGACCTAACATCATTTTTAAAGTTTCAACACTCGCGTGATCAAATATTATTCTTTAGGCGGACGCTGGACGCCCTTGGGGTTGGGATGGGGCGGACTGGTTTGGATCCGCCTCACACACCAGACCGTCCACCTGTCCGCCGCCCGTCTGCCCCTCCGCCAAAAAAAAAAAAAAAAAATTGTTTTCTTTGGGCGGACGCTGGACGCCGTTGGGGTTGGGATGGGGTGGACTTGTTGGGATCCGCCTCACACACCAGGCCGTCCGCTTGTCCGCCGCCCGTCCGCCTGTTTGCCAAAAAAAAAAAAAAAAATTTGTTTTCTTTGGACGGACGCTGGAGTGCTGGACGCCGTTGGGGTTGGAATGGGGGCATGGAGCGGACTGGTTTGGATCTGCCTCACACACCAGGCCATCTGCTTGTCCGCCCGTCCACCCGTCCCCCGACCGCGCGCCCGCAAAAAAAACGCCCTTGAGGTTGGGATGGGGCGGACTGGTTCCAATCCACCGCACACACCAGGCCGTCTGCTCGTCAGCCCGCCCTAACGGAAATTTTTTTTTTTTTTTTTTTTTTTTTTTTTCCACGGACACTATCGCGGACGAGGCAGACGGCTCCAACGAACGGGGCGGACGGTTGTGACGAACGGGGCGGACGGCTCCGACGGCCCCAGTAGACAGTCCGACGGACTCCAGTATGCGCGGACGGCCTTGCCTGTTCAAATGTCAGGGGACGTCTGGGGGGCTGCGGACGCGGACGCCCGAACGTCCAGACAACCCTGCTTCCTTCGTCTCCCCCGTGGTCAGTTCCATCTTCATCTCCCTCGTGGCCATTTTCATCTTCATGGCCCCCGTGGTCGTTTCCATCATTATCTGCGGCATCGAAATCAAATACCAACTCGTCAATTAGAGGAGCCTTTTCTTGCCCTTGACCCAATGGAGGAAACGGTGGATGGTCATTGCCATCGAAACTGCTGTCCGAGTCGTCATTGTTAGCATCTGGTAGAACTGAACCGCGGTCCAAACCATCTAAGTGATCTGACTCGTCCGTCATGGAATCTTCTAACAACATGTTCTCGATATACCACCTTGCTGGATCAACTGCACCTCTTTCTCGAAG
>VACF01000514.1:0-64149 GCA_006891605.1 Pleurozium schreberi | reverse complement strand
AACTACCTACTCAAATATACTAGGAAAATATGACACTCCACATGACAAGGATCTAAGTAAAAATATCTTTCATTGTTGTATTTTTCAACCATGTGATTGTTTGTTCATTAAATGAACTATCAATTGCAATTAGAATTGTCACTTTGCCCAATAAATAGATCTTCAAACATGCAGCTTGTTGCGGTGAACTGTAGTGTGCCATGAGCCCATGAAGCCATGAACATCCCTATCAATATGTCATTGAAATTAAAGAATATATGTAGATAGGATAGAGTAGAAAACAACATGAAAACATCAATTGGCACCTAATAGACACCTTATCCATTGCAACCTCTTATGTTGCATACCATGCCATTTTTGATGTTGTCAATTTTTAATCCCATGGCCACATGATGTCAATGAGTTGGTCAACATGTAATTGATCACATCCAATGAGGAAGATCTCAAGCAATAAGCTGCATGTTTAATGAATCTTTTAATCCTTGAACGCTGGGCCGCTTGCCCGCCTGGGCGGGCCACTCTAGAAATCATGAATTCCAATACCATGAGAATCATTGGTTCAAAAAATTTCAAAAGTAAGCAATGGACATTAGGAGAGTGTTTCAAGACTATTTCCCAAAACCGTTCCTTGCGTAACAGCATAGGAAACCAGCGACTAGCCGACTATCAGTGTGAAATTTTGAAATCAAGAAAAAAAAAAAAAAAGGAAAAGAATACTAGGAAGTATAAACTATAAAGAAACTGAAAACTGATTTAAAATTTTTTTTTTCAGGTTTTTTTTTCTTGCAAATTTAAAAAATAATAATAATAATAATATAATTAATTAATTAATTAGTATTATCTGACGTGGCGATCTCTATGCCACATCAGACTGGCTACGTGGCAAAGTTCCTAGAGTTCCCAATGTGTTCTCACAGCCCGAGAACTTGAAGTCTTCTAAGTGGTCCAAACAATATCTAATGAGTCAAAGTTCTCTAGAAGATCTTTGTTTTTCATACAAAATGCCGAGGATGAATAGGTGGACTTCTATCCTAGACAAAAAGATGCTCTCTCATTCATTGACCAAAAAATGGCTTTGGTGTCGTTTAAGGGTTAAATGAAGGAATGTCCGATGAATCGATGATCAACATACATGTCACTAAAGTACATGATGTTCAACATGTTATACCTCAAGTACATGATGTTTAGCATGTTATATCTAAAGTACATGATGTTTAGCATATTATACCCCAGCAAAAAGACATCCAAATGTACCAACTACCAAGATGGTGAATTTTGTTATATTGGTAGTATTTTTGCGCCAAAAATGGAGTTATTTTGTGCCATTATGATGAAATGTTGTGCCAATTTAATGAAATGTTGTGCAATTTGTAACAGATTTTGCGCAATTCAATTTAACGGAATGTTGAGCCATATTAATGAAATGATGCGCCATTTCACCTAATAGAGTCAATTTAACAAAATTCCCCATCAAGGTGCCAATAGCTCGAAAAACCATGACCCTTCATAACTTTTGCATATGGTATCCAAACAATGCATCCTATGGCCCCATGAAATCTCCAATTAAACCCTAAACTAGTGACATAAAGTTTCCACTAATTTCTAAAAAAAATTCCACGGTAGAGAATTAGAGATATTAAGAAGTGAAGATTTTTCAGTATCCCTGCCCTGCCAGAGAGAAACAGATTCCATATCGTGGCCTTGCCTGCCGTCACCTCCGCCGACCATCTCATGAGCCAAGTCCCGACATTGACAGCATGCACCCACTGTCAAACTGCACCTGGACGAAGAAATTTGTGCAGTCGTATACTCGTATTCATCTCATCAATCAACGGCACTTCTCATTTGACTCCGAACAATTCGCTTAAGTTAGATCATCACAGTTGACAGAGGAAATGAACTTAAGCGCATTAAAACTAATTAAGGGAACTAATCAGGGTTTGATTACTGGAACTAGCAAGATCATTTGTACGTAAGTCCCTAGATGGGGTGCCCAAAACCTACCGATCGTGAAAGACCTATCTCGGGAGGATCATTCCCCGGCACTTTCGAGACTGTGGATGATCGCTAGTGCTGAGCTAAGCACTTCGAATAAAGAACCCTAGACTGAGTTGCTTTGCTTGGTTGCATTGCTCATTGCAAGAGCACAGCTCAATGCTTGCCGGAGCAGATCACTTTCTCGATCGTAGTCTTTGTTTGTAAGTACCTCTGCAGCTTAATTGGCTCGATTGATTGGCTCTAGAGCCCGCTCTGGAGTTGGAAATCGCTAGACTCTGTTGTTCGTTCATGATGTAGCCGTTGTCATTGTTATTGGTTCGGCTACGAGGGTTGTGTGTCGGCGCTTTCCCTTGTTTCTATCATTTATTGGATGTGTACATGAAGCTGTAAGTTGCTGGCTTCAGACAAGAGCARCCGTGATTATGTACTGACCCTACCCTGGCAATTACAGTAAGCATTGGCGTTTATTGCATTGACAGGAAAAGCGGAGGCTATAGTCCTAACGATGCGGATAAACAATCGAAGGCTTACGAGTCTGGAGACGCTTTTGCGTGACTACTTCGAGATCACCCCTGGCCGAGTGAAGGTCATTGCTGCCCTGAAGTTGGTGCGAGCAGTAAAGAGGGCCGGCAAAAAACAAGAGTTGGATCGGTTGCTGATGGACTTCTGGACGCAGAATTGCAACGAGGCTCTCATCCGCGACCTCATCGACAACGTGAAGGAGGTTCTGAAGGAACACCGACGGCTGCTTTTCATGTTCAACGCCCTTCTTCCGGAACATCTCAAGTTCCATCTAGATGCCTGATGAGGCCGCATCGGAGATCGACCAAGAGAATAATAGGTTAGCAAGTACCGAATTTTCTAGCGTTCATGTTGTCGATCGAAACTTACGACTTGCATTGACTTGTCAAGTGCAGTACAATTCGTCTCGATCGTTTTCTGCTTGGTTTAGGTTTTGGAGAAGTGAACTGGAAATGAAGTTTGTTTTGCTTTAATGAAGCTTCTTCAATTCGATGCTTGCATTCAGACATTACCTTACTTGTAAACGCTTTCAAATTGATCTATTTGCTGCTGATATTCGACTTGTAATCGCTTGTCAATTGTTGTAATCTGTTGATCGTTCGTTGCAAGCGCGATGTAGGAGCTTGATTCCTCAGCTTTCTTGTTTTTCATTTCTGTTTGGAGTACATACAAAAATCTGTGGGGAGCGTTCACGAGTGAGTTGGATAATTATTTACCCTCTCTGTTAAAATTTTGCTCATGAATGAAATTAATACTTTCCTGCCATCCTGATGTAGTTTCGATTGCTGTAGGCTTTCGCTATGGTTGAGTGCAAGAACTCACCGAACTTAACCCTGCTTGAACARACCCAGAGCTACCCTTTGTTGACAGTGAGGCTCTGCAACTCTGTGACTGATAATCCCAGTGCTTACTGATTCCTTTCAATTCTTATTTTTACTAAGTTCTATTTGGGTAGCCCGATTGACATGAGACTAGCTACCCGGCATTTGCTTTTGTTTATGATCAAGAAGTAAACCGTCGCATAAACTCATCTCCAGACTTCGGTATATATCGGGATGACAAGGATGCACAAGCCAGCGGATTTACTTGCAACTCGCTTCTGGCAACGGCAATGAAGGTTCGAAACCTGAAAGCCCCCAATTCATTGCGACCAACCTTACAGCCAGAAAGTTCTATTTAAAGACGTGCACAAGGCAAGAAAAAACCCTGCAGAGTTTGTGGAGTTGATGAGGGACTTCATGGCGCAATTAAGGGTGACTGCGGAGGCTAGGCTGCCATCCCCGACCTCATCATTCGCATGAAGGAGCTTCGATCTTAAGAGGCACCGATCAAGAGGTCTAGTCAAGTATCTCCCGGTAGAGCTCAAGTTCACGGTGTGTGCTTAAGGATCGATCCGATCCAGAGGAGGCACCTACATGAAGAATTAGCATAGGGAAATTAATCTTGAGTAGAATGATGGGAACAGGGCAAAGTTCACGTACTGCATAAGGTGCACCCTCTAGACTGGAGTTTAGTTTGCAGCTTAGTTTAATTTAATCTCCCGTGTACGTACATTGAGCATTGAGCAGTAGCTCACCTTGCCTATAATTATCCAGTAGCTTGTTGTACAGAGCGCTTCCGGGATTTGAATTGCCAGGGCATGCCGTTTTCATTCTGACTGTTCATGCATGTGTCTGTTTGTTTCTCCCGTCTACATATGCATTTGTTGTTGATGGGGAAGTGCAACTGCATCAAGAATAAAAAAGGGAATTCTTAGTTCTAGTCTGAGGGAAACACGGCAAAGTGCACTGTAGACTGGAATTTGCGGGTCTGGAACGTTCATCCTACTTCCTGTGAATTTTTTTATCAAGATCGGTACTTTTCCTGGATCCATCCCTGTTGTAGTTACCAATCCTCTCGATCCAGTAATCAATCTTCTCTTAGTTTCCTTACTAGTTACAGACTTATAGTGCAAGTTCATTTCCTTTGTCAAACGGTGATCCAACTAATTATGCTAATTGAACAGAGTAAGTTCATTTTATCAGCAGAGCGATGGCTGTGCTATTCAAGTTACAAGCATCCATGACGACCAATCAAACATAAAAAACGTACTCTAATCAAACATTAAAAAACATAGCTAGAAAACGTACCTAGCTCACATTTCCAGTTCTCCAACAGTCACAAGCTGCGGGTGCAGGCATGTGCATGGGCACCGGCAGTGGCCAGGGTCCTGGGGAGGGTACACTAGGCAGGAAGGGTGGAGGTATGGGCATGAAAAATGGTAAAGGCAAGGGCGCTCGACCAAACATGTAAGGGAGGAGATGTGCAGCAGTGGGAAAATACAGCGGCTGGGGCATTTGACAAGGTGGGGGAGCTGGGAGATAGGAAGGCGGAGGCACAAAGAAAAACGGAGGACATGGCCTTGACATATGACCCTGGGGGATTGGGGGAGTAAGCATGGGGAAACCTGGAGGCAAGAACTGGGGATTTGGGAGTATCCGCCGCAAGGGCCTAGGGGTTGGGAGGATCGGCGTGGAGGGCACACTTCGCAGCAAGGACTCGGGGGTGGAGCTGGTACTGCCGCCTTCGTGAACCCCGCCTCCGTCAACCCTGCTGGCCGGTGCACAGGCCATCTCCTCAATCTGCTCCTCCCCGACCTCCTCTGTCTTCCTCATCTCCTGCAAGTTGTAGTCCTGCACACATTCAAGTAGTCAAAGGAAAAATTATGAAAAACGTTCAACACACCAAACGAACTGTTTCTCTGCTTTTGCTAAGCAACACACAAGTTAGGCATAAAGATCCAGCCCGGTGCACATTAACAACCATTGGGAAAACGCAAGTACATGAAGCAATGGAAAGGAAAGCAAAAAATTTGCAGAGAGAGGGCCGGGACGAGTATCCATTTGCTACCAGCAGCAACTTGCAATTCGAGACAACAAGCTCCCTCCAAGGACAACAAGCTCCGTCCAAAGAAGATGACGATCTGCACGCGAGGACTACGATCCACAAGCTCACAAGCATCCGCTGCGGCATTCGGCGATCCGACAGAAAAGCAAGCATCCCGAGGCTGGGGAAAGCTGAGCGTGTGAAGTGGTATGCTTAACTGCTTCAACGCTAGTTATGAATACGAATTGACAACAAGATATTTCTTCAAGTTTTTTTCCAAGTTCAGAGCACAGCCATGACGTGCGTGAGAGCGTGAGAGAGAAACAGTCTGTCGATGTCGCGATTGAATGGACCTGCGTCATTGCAAAAAACACCTGCCGTTTTTTTGACACTTTGCTGCAGTACTCATGACTTTTCGGGAGTACTATAAAATTAGAAAAACAATTTTAAAAAAATATGAAAAATATGCTTAATGTATATATATTTAAGAAGAAGATACACTAGGAAGGAAAAGCATAGAAAAATTTTCTAACTAGGTGAACTAGAAAAGTGCAAAATCTCATGAAAATAGGTACTTTGACATTTTAATTTGTAAAAAATAGGACAATAATTTTTTTCAAAAATTAAAAATTGTCCATTTGGGAAGAGTTGATGGTGATGAGATTTCACCAAAAAAATGGTCTTAAAACCATCATCAATGTTTTGAAATTGCGCGCAATGGGAATGTTGTTTGTACTCATGTGGAGGACATACTTAATAAATTTTTAGATTCCCTTTGGTAGGTCTATGCTTTTCTACTATGTTAATAGACCATGAAAATTTCAGCTCCAAATCATTAAATTTAGTGACTCACAACGTAGTGAAAACCTCTAAACCTCAAAGTGTGACAAATTAGCAAAAATGATTTTTAATTGTAAATTTATTTTTTAAATTTTTTGAAAAATAAAATATATGATTATCATCAAATTTGGCATCTCCAATAAAAATTTCAAGTTTATTGGATTTATGCTTCAAAAGTTATTGAAGATTACAGAGAGCAACACTATTTGTGACTGAGAAGAGGAGTGCTCTTTCTTGCAATGACCCATGAGTGGTATCTTTCTATTAGAAAATAATCAAAATTTATATTTTACTATAAATCCAAGTAATCTTGATAATTATGGGAGTCTTCATCAAGTCAATTGATGTTCTTAAGATTTGAACAAGTAGTTAAAAATATTTTTATTTTGAATATACTTTCAGGTTAAGTGTCTTGTGAAGAGTTTTTTTCATGTTTTTTGAGGTTTGACTCATAGATCTCACAACCCTTTTGGAATCTTGAATTACTCAATAAACACCATTAGTTTCTATTTTTATTGAAAGGTGCATCACTGCATCCATATATAAGCCTTTTGGTTGAAATGAAAACATATTATATTGAGGCTCTAAAAAGGTGATAGAATATATAAGAGGTGCAATTATGCAACTATGCATTTTGTAAATGCATCATTCAAAAGATTTTTGAAATGGCAATAGAAAGATTCACTCTTACTTTTATTTTTTCTCTTTAGTGAATAAAGACTTATTAGTTATTTTTAGAAAATATACCACCTATAGAAAGTAGAAATACTATTCAATGTTACAAAATAATTATATTGTATTTACTTCATACATTTGAATGAAAAATCCTACAAACCTTAATAATTTGTGTAGAGTTTATGAAAAAGGATAGATTAAATATTTGATACTTTAGAAAGAAATAGCAATTGCTAACTTTTAAGATTAATTACATTCAACCTAAATATTTTCAAAGTAACAATAATTGGTAAAAATTTATATTTATTTATGAAATAGAATGAAATAAAAAATGGTTAAAACCATGATTAATTATTTTCAATTGATATAAAACAAAAAAGTAATGTTGAACTTCACTAGTCATGTATTTTGTGGAGACTGGAGAGGTCCCTAAAATTCCTTCATACAAGAAGATAATAGAAATTTAAACCCTTTCTAATCTCATTTTGACCTAAATAAAAGTCAAATTGTTGGATCATTGAATGCATGGTCACATTCTAAGGAAACCAAATGACTCTGTAAGTGATACTCTTCAATTTTGTTGGACACTCATTTTATGAACCCCCTTGTAAGTGATGAATGTTAGTGGTTTATCTTTTGGTAAATCTCCTGTTAAAGAGGAAGCTTTGGTGGCTTTATTGTGGGAAATTTTGTTAAAATGGTGGTACAATTCCATATGTCATTTTTTCATTCATTATTTTCCTTCATTAGCTTTAAAGTCCAACCCAAAACTAGTATTAATAGATTTTGTAACACATGGTGTAAACATATTATTTAAAGTTGCCAAGTATCTTATGGAATNCCATGAGTGGTATCTTTCTATTAGAAAATAATCAAAATTTATATTTTACTATAAATCCAAGTAATCTTGATAATTATGGGAGTCTTCATCAAGTCAATTGATGTTCTTAAGATTTGAACAAGTAGTTAAAAATATTTTTATTTTGAATATACTTTCAGGTTAAGTGTCTTGTGAAGAGTTTTTTTCATGTTTTTTGAGGTTTGACTCATAGATCTCACAACCCTTTTGGAATCTTGAATTACTCAATAAACACCATTAGTTTCTATTTTTATTGAAAGGTGCATCACTGCATCCATATATAAGCCTTTTGGTTGAAATGAAAACATATTATATTGAGGCTCTAAAAAGGTGATAGAATATATAAGAGGTGCAATTATGCAACTATGCATTTTGTAAATGCATCATTCAAAAGATTTTTGAAATGGCAATAGAAAGATTCACTCTTACTTTTATTTTTTCTCTTTAGTGAATAAAGACTTATTAGTTATTTTTAGAAAATATACCACCTATAGAAAGTAGAAATACTATTCAATGTTACAAAATAATTATATTGTATTTACTTCATACATTTGAATGAAAAATCCTACAAACCTTAATAATTTGTGTAGAGTTTATGAAAAAGGATAGATTAAATATTTGATACTTTAGAAAGAAATAGCAATTGCTAACTTTTAAGATTAATTACATTCAACCTAAATATTTTCAAAGTAACAATAATTGGTAAAAATTTATATTTATTTATGAAATAGAATGAAATAAAAAATGGTTAAAACCATGATTAATTATTTTCAATTGATATAAAACAAAAAAGTAATGTTGAACTTCACTAGTCATGTATTTTGTGGAGACTGGAGAGGTCCCTAAAATTCCTTCATACAAGAAGATAATAGAAATTTAAACCCTTTCTAATCTCATTTTGACCTAAATAAAAGTCAAATTGTTGGATCATTGAATGCATGGTCACATTCTAAGGAAACCAAATGACTCTGTAAGTGATACTCTTCAATTTTGTTGGACACTCATTTTATGAACCCCCTTGTAAGTGATGAATGTTAGTGGTTTATCTTTTGGTAAATCTCCTGTTAAAGAGGAAGCTTTGGTGGCTTTATTGTGGGAAATTTTGTTAAAATGGTGGTACAATTCCATATGTCATTTTTTCATTCATTATTTTCCTTCATTAGCTTTAAAGTCCAACCCAAAACTAGTATTAATAGATTTTGTAACACATGGTGTAAACATATTATTTAAAGTTGCCAAGTATCTTATGGAATATCGCCATTTTAACAAAAAAAATGGTTCTTTCCATCTGTCCTTTAATCATGGCATCATTGTCTTTTCATTTGTATTAATTGCGTTCAATTGGCTTGAGAAGGCGATCAAGGAGACCTAAAATCTAGGCAATGATTTGAGGACGAATAATAACCTATAAAATAGTGAAATTAGGTTGTACCATACTACTTTCTTGACATTTGTCACTATAAAAACATGTACTATTATTGTACAGTCAGGTATTGAAACCTTATAAACTTTGACACCCTCTCAAAGGCTGAAAAATTGGTTTCTTTGCAATGAAATTTTATCTACGAGTTCATCTCTATGTTTTTAACATATATTTCATGGCCAAAAGATTACAGAAAAAAAGATATTCAAAGTCTACCAACATCTATAGTTGCAAGAAAAATTTCACTACTCTCAACTTTGCCACCCTCCCAAGGATTGAGAATATTTATTTTGCCATGAAGCTTTTTACAAAAGATCATGTCTATGCGGATAATAAGTGAACCAAATTTCAAAACCAAAAGATTTACATAAAAAGAGGAATTCGAAATCTACCAACATGTAATTGTAAGGGACAATTTCACTATTTCCAACTTTGCCAACCTCCCAAGGATTGAAAAAAAATGTTTTTGGCATGAAATTTCTTGTCATAAGTACATCTCTATGTTGATAGTATGTGTGACAAATCCCAAGTTCAAAAGACTTACTCAAAAAAGATTTTTGAAATCTACCAACATATAGATGTAGGGGACAATTTCACTATTGCCGACTTTGCCACCTTCCCAAGGATTGAAACAAAAAAAATTTGTCATAAAATTTCTCACATAAGATCATGTCTATGTCGATAATATGTGTGGCAAATCTCAAGTTCAAAAGACTTACACAAAAAAAAGATATTCGAAATCTACCAACATGGGCAGTTGAAAGAGTGCTTTTCTACATTCGTGTTAAACTTGAACCTACAAAATGACACTATAACAAGGGCTGAAAAAATCACTCTTCCAACTAACCATGTTTTCAGCACGCTTTGAGGTAAAATTCTTGCAGCAATTGCCATGTTTTCAAAACGCTATGAAGGTGGAATTTTTTCAAGGTTTATAGTGTAAACATACCCTTCAAAGGTGTTTTGCAATAGAGTATGTTAAAAATGGAGCAACCTTAGTTATCAATAACCCATAAACCATGCCAAGGCCATTTTTGGGTTGATGAATGAAAGTGCATCATTTTGTGTAGGTGAGATGTGCAACTATTCATAAGTGTGGAAAGAAAAGATCTTTTATAGTAGCTTAACTTTCAATGGATGTTTCTGGATTTTTGTAAATCAATGATTCCAGCGGTATCAAAATCAATGATATCCACGGTCATTAGCCCATCATATAAGGTTTATTTAAGTTTGGAACTATTTCAAAGGGTAAAATTCACCTTGGTGATCAGCTCACAATTTGGAATACATTATGTGCCATACTCTTAGCTTCATCATGTTCTATTTTTGATCCATTATTGATCAAATTGTGATCTAGCCACTAAAAATAGGAGGTCCTTAAGTGGCTCATTTAAGAGCTGGAACAACTAAATTTTGGGGAGGTTAAACTTCTTGAAATATTTTTCAGTAAATTCTCCTTGAAAGACAAGTGAAATTGGCATCTAAGGCAAGTTGTTTCATATTTTTTGGAGCTTTGATGCTTTATGGTTCAATTACTTATGAAATTTTGAAGTTGATATGGCATAGGACTCTAAAATCGACCACCTCCTAAAGTATTCATTGTTTGTACATTAGTGAAAGCTACCCTATAGCAACATGTACATATAGTGTACATGTTGCCAGGTGGGCAGGTTTAGAGCACGAGGCCTTTTAGAATCTCCTACCTTATTCAGCTACAAAGCCAATGCATGATTTGATTTGACTTGGTGTAGATTGATTGATCTTTCTCATTGTGAGACTTTGATTGCACAAACTTTGAGATATTGAAAAAAAAGAGTTTTCTATTTTTGAAAAAATAAAATTATGAATAGTGAAGAACATGCAAATCAATTTTTCACAAGGATTAGAGTCATGGAAGCTTGTTCAGTAAGATCCTTGCAATCAAGTGAAATATCATGGGAATTGGAAAAACAAAATTTTCACTTGACCATGCTCTTTCTCTATTAGCTCCAACCAATAACATCCTTGCTCAATAGCACACCTATAGAAAAAAAATTTTTCATAGTGTAGGAAAACTTATAAGTTTTGTGAAAATACAAATTTTATTTGAATTGGTGTCTCAGAGCAAAAGTTATAGTTTACTACAAGAAGCCTTGCAAGAAGCCCAAAATTCAACTTGGCGGGCAAAATAACTAATCTAGAAAAACTTGAAATCTAAATTTTTAATTATTTTTTCTTATATATTATATTTTTGTCTATGAGTGAAGCTTTTATTCATTTCATTTGGATTTGTAATGTGAAAGTTGTAAACAATCTTGCTTTTGGGGCAATTTGAGCATCTTCTTGAAAAAATAACTCATAGGAGTCATTTGTGAATGGAGTTTTCACAATTTTTCAAAAACAATTGTTAGACAAGATTAAATTTTCTTGCTATAACAATGTCACAATTGTGATTATTGCATTTCAATTCCATCTTAGAGCTAATAATGATTTAGTTCTTCTTTCAATCTTGGACCTATTTTTGCTTAACAATTTATTAAAGAATGAAAATCAATTGGGATTCTTTTGAATTTTTTTTCCTAGACCCTCGACTCAATTTTTCAACCAATTTTTTAAAAATTTAAAGTCTATAGTGCAAAAAAATTACACAAATGGCGGTCAAAGTCATTTCACAGTGTAGGCCAATATTAAAAGAAAACTTTTGTTTTTAAACTTTGATTGCTAATATCCTACAATCCAACTTCACTCTTCATGCTAGAGTCAAACTTCATGAAATTTTTGCCATATGATCTCAAACAAGTAAGTACGAGATGATATGGTTAGATTTAAAAAAAAGTATTTCTTTTGTTTTTTTTGACAAGAAAATGACCTTGGGCCTGTAAGGGTTAGGCTTAGATTCTTGTTTCCTTGTTTGGACCCACGGGATCTTCATTTACCAATTTGATTTGTGCATCTTTCACCCAACAATTTGGCTGGATGTGACTTACAATACCTACATCAGGAAAGTACCCCCAATTGAAACAATACTGTTTTAATGGGTTCACAGTCCAACTTTGAAAATGTATTGTTGTAATACAACATTAGTACTAATGTAATGGTTTTTCCAAAGGAGGCATTCTATTTGTATGTATTAGTACTGATGTTGTATTACAACTGTACATTTTCAAAGTTGGATTGTGAGCCCATTGAAACAGTACAACATTAGTACTAATGTAATGGGGTGTTAGTTCCCGATGTAGGCACAGTTTACATAACATTTAATAGTCTTCAGCCAACCTTCCTTTTTCTTTCTTTAGCATCATCCATCCAAATCTCGAGGGCCAAATTTGAATGCATAATAACCTGACACCACTGAGGTAGACTGCTCTTAAAGTGACCATCTCCTTGAAACCGACCCTATAAATAGCTGTAGAATGGATATGAGGTGATCCTTAAATGGACCATATTCACCATTAAATGAATCAAGAAAAAATTATTTTCTATTGCAAGAGCCAATCATTGTCTTTCATTTCCTCCCATCTCTTTACAAGTTGCAAGTGGACAGATTTTGGAAGACCTATGGTCACAAATAGGTGCCTATGCCTCAAATCTTTGAAAATTCATATGTAATTCAAAAATGCTTCAAAAAATATAAAACCACTTGTACTAAGTTCCTCATTCTTTTTTCTTTCTCTGAAAAATGAGCTAAAAATATTGTTGCACATGGAAACCTATGAAAAAGCGGGCGGGCCCTTAAATGGTCGCTTTAAGAGCAGTCTACCATAAACACATACCATGCTTTGGAAAATGTTGATGGAGCCACTTGTCAAGTACTTTTTGGTGCCAGAGAACTACTTGCAAAACAAACTAAATTAATAATGGCCCTCCATTATTTAATGTGCATTAGTTTCAACCTAGTTCCTTTCTTGTTGACATTCTAACAAATTTGACATGTGGCCTCATAGCTATTGATATGGTGTGGAATATTCCACACTATTTCGTGGGAGGAAGGCAGTTAGTAGTGCTGCTACTAAATGTTATGAACAAAATTGGCATTCTTTTCTCATCAACTTGGAACTGCAATTTTTACTCTCAACACTTTCCATTCTTTAGCCTTCAAGGCCCAAGGTCCAACTATGCTTGAAAGCATCTTCACTTTGCAAGTGTTAAAAGTCTCACTTCCAGTTAGTTATGAGGATTTTAACCTTACAATATTGTAGTGTGCATGTTGTAGACGTTGTGGAACAAATTTTGAGGCATTTGACTGTATAAAATGAAATATTATAAGGTTTTAGTGTTGTAAAAAGGTGCTGAAATTTTCGTAAAAACACATTTGGAGGTGAGATTTGATTTCTAAAACAACTCAAATGAAAAAAATTTAAACTACAAAGTGATTCATAACTAGAATACAAACACTTTGGTGGAAAAAAATATTAAAAAAATGGCTCACTATGTCTGCAAAATGGATTTGAAATGTCAAAAAACGGTAAAAAAAGTAGCAAAAAATCACTTATGTGGTTGAACCTCCTTCTACTAAAATGCCTCTTAATCACTGATAATGTTTTGGATGCACTCATAACATCTTGGATGGATATGAAATTTCGACCACACAAACTAGATTAGTAAGCTCAAATTTTCCACAAAAAATTATTGGAAAGAGATTATATACAAAGAAGTTATGAGTTGCAAAGTTCACTAAAATGCATAAATTTCTTGATTATGAATTTTGAAAGCAATTTGGATTGGCTCTCAAACATTCAAAGCAATTTGGATTGGCATGAAACTTTTCACCAAAGTAACTAGACCTTTATGGGAACAAAACCCAAGAAATTTTTATTGAAAAAAAACATTTGATGAAAAAGATACAATCCCCCAAAGTTGCAGCCATCACAATGCAGTGTGCTGAACCTAAATTGAACCTGAGAACTTTGAATGACTTTCACAAACTCAATACGTCTTGGATTCATCTTGAAAATTTTACCATAGAAACTAGACTAGTATGCGCAACTTTTCCAACAAGTTCTTTTCCAACAAGTTTTATTGAAATCAGACATTGGATGCAAATGTTAGAGCGCTTCAAAGTGGACTGCCAGACTCTGTGAGGACACTTTTTGTCCCCTTGGGCGTTGAGAGGTTAAACATAATACTTTCTCAAATTAAATTAGATTGACTACTTTATATATATTCAATAAACTTTCTCCAATTTGGCGGATATTATGCATATTCAATTGAATAGAAATTGGAAAGCAACATAAGACCACATTCAAACTTTATATTTCCAATTCAAATTAAGGTAGCAACACCCATAACCGTCATTATACCCATGCTTGAATTGTAGAGTTCCCTTAAATTGTCTCCAAAAGTACCTTGAAATTGTCACCCATGTTTAATTCTGGTTGGTGGGCTACTGGGCTCTGTTTATTTAAAGTTTGGATGCTAGAATCAAGGTAGATTTATTCAAGTGCAAATTAGGATGCTCTAGGAAGTTCTACTTTGAAAATTCATAGAAATTGGATGCCTTATCCAAAAATTCTACTTTTTTTTTTTTTTTTTCAATTCTTGGTTTTCAATTCTATTGTAGAAAAATATATTTTCAAGAGAAATGTGCCTCCCACTTTGCTAAATTGCTTATTTTGATGGTTATGGGTGTTGCTACCTTATTTTTGTTAATTGATACACATCACTTCCAAATTAAGCTACATATAATGTCCATTGAAATACTGTTGCACTCACAATTAATCCCTAAATGCTCAAACTGTATTTTTTGGCAACATAGCCATTTTGTGTAGCTCACTACAAATGGAGTTTTTATTTATTTTTCTTTGAAATTTTCATACAACATTTCCCCGAGGAGTACCTTTAAGGCCCAACAATTTTCATATCTTTTGACAACATAGTTAAAATATTATTATATGATATGTAGTTTTCATTGCTCGGCGGGCAACCCAAGCAGCAAAAAAAACTTCTTTGAAAATCTTTTTTTTAAAAACATAAAACTTTGAAATTCTTTAGATTTATATSTAAGTGGAAAGATTTGAATCATTGTATTTTGATCATTGAGTCAAAAATATGAGGAGTTTTAGTTTGGGGTAGTTTGCCGCTAGTTATAATGAATCTCTACTCTACAAATAAAATTTGAATTCGATAAATCAATTCAATTTTTAATATTTTTAGGAAAAATTAAAAGCAATAGGTATAAATTGTTTATTACAGCATTTTAGCAATTGGGTCTGGCATTTTTGAATTTCATAAATAAATTGTTTACAATTTTGTATTTTGAGTCATTTTCTACTTTTTTCTACTTACTATTTTTCCGCTGGATGTTGTACAATTCCAAATGATTTGAAATTTTTCAAGCCTAAAACCAACTTGTCTTGAAAAATGAATCCATAAAGTAATCACCATTTTTTCATACAAATGTGACCTCTTGTACTGGAGTTGCTTAGATTTTCGTAGGGCCAAAAAAATGATTTTTGTCAACTCAGATGCTAATATCTTGCAATCGGCATGGTGTAAAATTCTGAAATTTTTTCCACATCTTTTTGGACCTATGTAGTACAAGATCCTACGGTAACATGTGTCAAAAACTCGGGTTTTTTTTCTAAAATTTGCTACTTGTATTATAAATGACATTTTGGAGCGTTTTTGGTGAACACATAGTCAAAACCATTTAGGGGTTTACTCACTATAATTCTTACTAAAAATAATCATGTTGCAAATTTCAAAACACTCACAGACTACTATTGAAGACAATCATAGAAATATTCAACTAAGGACACTCTCATAACTCACACAAGTTCTCTCACCATGCCCAACCCGAGTACCCGACTTGGCTACTTGGGATCAACTATATTTCACTAACTAAATGTAGACTGCTCTTAAAGCGACCATTTAACGGCTGATCCGCTTTTTTTGTAGGTTTGCGTGGACATATATATATTTTTAGATCATTTTTCAGAGAAAGAAATATGGATGTGGAACTTAGCCCAAGTGGTTTCGTATTTTTCTAATCATTTTTGAATTACATATGAATTTTCAAAGATTTGGGGCATAGGCACCTATTTGTGACCATAGGTCTTCCAAAATCTGTCCACTTGCAACTTGTACAGAGATGGGAGGAAATGAAAGACAATGATAGGCTCTTGCAATAAAAATATTTTTTTCTTGATTCACTAAATGGTGAATATGGTCCATTTAACCCCTAAAGTTCCTTGACTATGTTATCACCAAAACTGCTTCAAAACTGCCATTTCTAGCTAGTACAGGTACCAAATTTTTGAAAAATATCATTTTTTGACACATGTAACCGTAGGATCTTGTAGTAATCTAGTTTGAGAATAAGTGGAAAAAATTTGAGAAATTTTCACCATGTAGATTGCAAGATATTAGCATTTGAAGTGGCAAAAATCCTTTTTTTGTGCCTGCGAAAAACCAGGCAGCTGCACTTCACAAGGTCAAATCACTATGAAAACATGTTCAAAATGGTTGTGCTTCTCTGGAAACAATCTTCAAGGCAAGTTGGCTACCTACATGAAAATTTTCAAATCATTTAGAGTTGTACAACATATAGGAAAAAAGTAGTAAGTAAAAAGAAGTAGACAATGATTCAAAATACTAAATTGTTAATAAATTAGTTATAAAATTAAAAAACTCCAATCCAAATGGTTGAATTGTTGTTTTAAAAAACATACATCCAATGGCATTATTTTTGTTCAAAAATATTGAAATTTCAGTAAAATACATGACACAAAGTTATTTTTTGGTGTAGGGATTCCATAACTGCCCGCAAAGTAAAAAGCTTCATAACTTTCATCTCAACTGATGAAATGCAATGATTCAAAGCTTTTTGAGTACATATAAATCTGAAGAAAGAATTTCAAATTTTTATTTCTTAGGAAAGTGATTTTTTAGATCTGCCTGGATTGCCCGAGTTGAGAACCAAACAACATATTATGCAAAAACTTTTGACTTATATTTATGAATGTTGTGAAATTTGTGCATATGAAAGATATTCCTCGTCCCTCCATTCTATTAAAATTCCAGTCCAAAGTATGCAAATCTCCAATCACACGTACCTGCCCAAAATTTTTATGTTGCCAAAAAAGGCATGTTGGTCCTTTAGGGGTTAAGGATCACTTCATATCCATTCTACAGCTATTTGTAGGGGCGGTTTCAAGAAGACAATAGCATTTAGAGCATATTACTTTAACACACATATAGAGTTCAGATTTTTAATATGAAAAATCACATGCAAAAAGCGATAATCCCTAGCATGATGAAGCTATTTACATCCATGAAAATGTATGCCAAATTTGCTATGTATGGATGAAGTTTCATTTATTTATCCAAAACCATGTACATTCATCCAAAATAGAGAGACACCATCTCAAGATTTGATAGAAAATCAATGATTTCATCCACTATAAAGCAAGAATATTTTGCCAGATATCCCTTGTAAAAAACATTTAGCGCTTTTGAGCAAAACTTTGCTTAACCCCTAAATGCCCAAGGCACCCAAATGTGGTGTCCACAAAACTTTGAAGTTGAAGAAAACCTAACTAAGTTTCTACATTTAGTAGTTTGTATTTTTGGTCGATGCCTAATAAGTCTAGCTTTAGCATCAAAAATCCGATTTGGAAAATAAATTACTATGATTTTTCTACTCGAGATTTTGTGTGAGGGTGCCTTGTGTAATCTTAACTTTTCCTAGTGTTGACGGCTCTTAGAAATGAGACTCAAATACACTAGATCTTGGAGACAAAATGGCATAAGAAATTCATTTAAGAAAAATGTAAAGTAGATTTTGACAAACCATAAATTGGTTGGGGTTGTACATGCTGCCCTGTAACCTCATATATTTTTTTTGACGAACTTTTTAGATTCACCATGCAAAAAGTGGATTGAACTTTTTTTGTAGTTTTGACACCCTCTTGGTTAAACATTATAATCTTTCAACTCATAAGTGATATTGCTATGTTTTCTTTTCCAATGTAATGTCTAACATGTCTAGTTTAAATTTGTACTGTTACAATTCTAAAAAATTGATACAATTTATCAAAAAGTTATTTTTTTGTTCAACTTGGAGTAAATTTCTAGAAGCTGAGAATAGGCCTTGGGCATCTAGGGGTTAAAAGTAACACACTGCACATACCGATATTCATCCTGAATCACAATGCACAACTTCCTTACAGCTCATCACTTCAAATTTTATTACTCGCCAGCTCAACTTGCATCTGACTAAGCAACCATAGACACGTAAGGTAGGGGGTCCATAAATCGTTCATTTAACCCTTGAACAACGGACCGGTGGTCGTGGAAATCATGCATTTTTGATACCGTGTGACATCATCTACTTTGAAAAGTCAAATATACTCATTGGAAGTCAAAGTACTAGAAAAGATCTTCCCTTTCCACTCCTAACACCGAGGATGAAAAGTTGCATTTTATAATATGATGATAATATGATGATTTTATAATATGATGATAGTCTAATATTCCTAAAGTGTAAGTRGATTAGTAAGTAGTTTGTATGTAGACACCTATGAATGAAATAAATTAAACTATAAAATAGAAACCAAAGGTAGGGTGCAATTTCCTAGACTAATTTTTCCTATTACTTCATGTGATATTATTCCCTAAAGGACCAAGGCCTATTTTCTTGCCAAACAACACTCCAAATTGTTTTTATTGCAAATTATTATTTTCAAAAATCTAACCGTAGGATCATATACTGTAATAATGAACTATTATGAAAATGTGTAGAATAAATTTCAAAATCTTGATTGCACAAATTGCGAGATATTTGTCTTTATAGTGAAAAAAACAAGTTTTGTTTTTACATTGCGGGATTAGATTATTTGATTTTTAAACCTTCTTAACTTCAATTTTTTGCACTAAAAAATTTTGAGCTTCACATTTTAATGATGGGAAATTGAATTGAGAGTCTTGAAATGAACCCAAAAAAAAATTAATCTTTACTCTGAAAAAAAATTGTTAAGTAGAAGTAGGTACAAGATAGATGGAAAATCTAAATAGTCAATATCTTTAGATGGAATTAAAATGCACTAATCCCAATGGTGAGGGTTTTTTTTATCAAGAAAACTAAGCCATGAGGAAATTTTTTTCTGAAAAATTCTAAAAATTGCTTTCGTAAGTGAATCCTACAATTTACTTTTCCAAGATGATGCTTAAATTGCCCCCAAAACAAGATTGTCCATAACTTTCACATGACTTATTCAAATAAAATAAATCAAAGCTTTCCATGTAGACAAAGTCACAATCTATGAGTTTTTTTGTTTTTTTCAACATCCAAAATTTCAATTTATTTTTGCGCTTGGTCTTCCTTACGTTGAGTTTATTTGGACATAATTTTTGTTTTTAGGCACCAATTGGGAGAAAAATTATATTCTCACAAAGCTTATCAAATTTATCTTCCAAAAAACTTTCAAAAAATCATGACAAAAATTGAAACTATAGGTACCTATCCAAAATTTAGTTTGTCCCTTGAATGGACAATGGTCTTTCATTGATTAACCTTGAAACTTAAGGATGAACGATCTAATTTTTGGATCAATAGGATGTACATTTTTCATTATTTTCACATTGATTTAAGTGATTTCCAACCTTCCAAGGTAAAATTAGGGAAAAATACTACAAATACAAATAATCCAAAATCTCAAAGATTTCAAAATTGTATAGTGACAGTAACTTTGGAGTGACGAATTCTACACCCTCCACTAATAACTTAGTAATAAGTCTAGCTAGTTGCCATGTACAGTACAAGGCAAAGTACAAGTCAAACAAGATCTTAATCCACTACTAAGGGAGTATGCTCTAAAAGCGACCATTTAACGGCTGGTCCGCTTTTTTTTTTGTAGGTTTCAGCGGACAAAAATATTTTTAGCTCATTTTTCAAAGAAAGAAAAAAGTATGTGGAACTTAGCACAAGTGGTTTCATATTTTTCCAAGCATTTTTGAATTACATATGAATTTTTAAAGATTTGGGGCATAAACGCCTATTTGTGACGAGAGGTCTTCCAAAACCTGTCCACTTGCAACTTGTAAAGAAATGGGAAGAAATGAAAGACAATGATTTGCTCTTGCAATAAAAAATGATTTTTTCTTGATTCACTCAATGGTGAATATGGTCCATTTAACTATTTAAAAATCACCTCATATCCATTCTACAACTATTTATAGGGGTGATTTCAAGGAAATGGTGTCTTTTAGAGTATACTCCCTTAGTGAATGAAATTTGCACCCGTCTAACTTACATAGTCATACTCTTGTTGAGGAGAGACGCGATTCTCTAAACTAACAAGGTCCATTAAAATCAAATTCCTCAATCTGAAGTTCTCAACCCTTACTATTTTGAAAGGAAGAAGTCTAATCGCCAAATTGCTTTGACTACTCACTGAAGTAGGAGGTCCTATAATGGAGCATCTAAGAGGTGGGGCTTGAATTTTGGGGAGGTGAAACATCTTGAAATATTTGCAGTAAATTTTCCTTAAAAGACAAGTAGAATTGACATCTCACCCAAGCCATTTCATGTTTTTTGGAGCTTTGTGGAATTATTTATAAAATTTTGAAGATGACGTGGCATAGGGTTGTAAAATGGAGCACCTCCTAAAATGTACATGAGTTGTACATTGCTAAAGGCTATGAAAAAGAAACATGTACAAATTGTATACATTTAACCCCTAAAGGACCAAACTGCGTTTATTGGCAACATAGATTTTTGGTGAAAGCATAGTCAAAGATCTTTAGGGGTTAAGAAGGTGCTCTATTTTAGAGCGTGCTCACTTTTACAACCTCCTACCTTAGTATCTAAATAAAAATTTTAAAGGTTCTAAAAGGCATTTAAGGAACTTCTCATTCAATGGCAAATAACCCTTTAACCCCTCAACGCCCACGGGGGCCAGAAGTGGCCTCACCCAGTCTAGAAGTCTACTTTGAAGCGCTCTAACATTTGCATCCAATGTCGGATTTCAATAAAACTTGTTGGAAAAGTTGCGCATACTAGTCTAGTTTCTATGGTAAAATTTTTAAAATGAATCCAAGACGTATTGAGCTTGTGAAAGTCATTCGAAGTTCTCATGTTCAATTTAGGTAAACCGCACTCCATTGTGATGGCTGCAACTTTGGAGGACTATATCTTTTTCATCAAATTTTTTTTTTCCATAAAATTTGTTGGATTGTGTTTCCATAAAGGTCTAGTTATTGTGGTAAAAGTTTCATGCCAATCCAAGTTCTTTTGAATGTTTGGGAGCAATTCAAAGTTCAAAATCCAATTTTTTTTGCATTTCAGTGAACTTTGGCAACTCATAACTTCTTTGTATATGATATTTTTTCAATAATTTTTGTTGGAAAAGTTGCGCTTACTAATCTAGTTTGTGGAGTTAAAATTTCAAATCCATCCAAGACGTTATGAGTGATTGACAGGCATTTTAGTAGAAGAGGGTACATCCACAAATGTGATTTTTGGCTATTTTTTTCACTGTTTTTTGACATTTCAAATCCATTTTGCAAACACAACGAGTCATTTTTATGATTTTTTTTTCTCGCAAAAGTGTTTATAATCTGGTTTTGAATCCCTTTAAAGTTAAAAGTTTTTTCATTTGAGTCGATTTAGAAATCAATCTCACCTCCAAATGTGTTTTTGAGAAGATTTCAACACCTTTTTTCAACACTAAAACATTATAATCTTTTAATCTATACAATCAAATGATCCCAAATTTCTTCCACAATATACACAACATGCACACTACAATATTGTACGGTTGAGATCTTCATAACCAACTGAAAAAAGGATTTTTAACACTTGCAAAGGGAGGATGCTTTCAAGCATCATTGGCGGACCTTGGGCGTTGAGGGGTTAAAGTCCGAATATCCAAAAAGTGGATGCGCCTTGATCAATCTTGATTGCAATTTTCAAAAGAACTATTTTTGAAATTTGATTTAAACTAAGAAAATGAAGCCTAGAAAGTTTTGTTACTACTCCATTTCAAAGTTTTGAAATAAGTCAAAAATTAGTCCGAGATGACCCTAAACTACCGGATGATGGAAAAAGGTATCCAAAGTCCCAAACCAAATAGGGAGGGGTTGCGGGTTTGATACTTGGCAACACCAAGTGGTTTATTTTGTGCAAAATCAGCCTTCATTTTCCATGATGGAAATCCATTGCAGCGTGTTCTTTGACACGCTTGTTTAAAAAAAATAAAAAAATAAACCTGTCAAAAATTGAAAAAGTTATTGCAATTGAAAGCTCCATGTGTTAAAATCCAAATAACACAATATAGTGTGTTTTTCATTCAAATTTTTTTTTCTTGACATGAATTTTACTTTTAAACTATAAATTATGTTTCTCATTTTAATATCCATTTATGGTAAAAACTACATATTATTCTCAAATACATTATAATTTATATAATTTATTTCTACTTTTAGCCATCACAAATTCACAATAATTTCAAATAATTTTGTTGTTTTTGTTATTTTTGCTCATTTATGTTCAATTTTTGTAGCAAAAATGATAACAATTATAATTCTTCACAATATGAATTGAAATATCTCTAAGTGATATAGAATTTAGAGTTTCAAATAACAAAAATATAAGATTATTGTTTGAATACAATTTCCAAGGGTGAATTTAGCTTAGACATGATGCTTGACCATTTCACAATGGATCACGTCTTTTAGGGGTTAACCCTTGAAGGATGGACCGGTGGCCATGAAAATCATACATTTTTGATAGAGTGTGACATCATCTACCGCTTTGAAAAGCCAAATATACTCATTGGAAGTCAATGTACTAAAAAAGATCTTCCCTTTCCAGTCCTAATACTGAGGATGAAAAGTTGCAATTCTATTGTACATGGTTGGATTTTCTTTCATCTAAAGGACACAAAACGTCCGCTGCAGCGTTCAAGGGTTAAAGAGGATGAGAAGTTCCATGAATCAAACCTTTTTCATTACCAGTGAAGCGTGTTCTTCAAGCAACTTGCAGTGGCCATAAGTAATCACATTCTGCAGGTCTTTGACGGTCCATGAAAAGGACTTCGGAGGTGTTCCGGAACTCTCGCTCTCAGTACTCTCCTACCAGTCGGGAAACAACTCCGATGGACCCGAGCTAGTCCTGATCGTTCTTCACGTCCACACCTCCCGAACTACCCGGACAACCAACCGATGAAAGTCTCGAGACATCTGGCGACCAGGGCTCCGTCTTCGCCGAGTTCAGTTCCGTTGCTATAAGAGCCCAGCCCAAGTGTCGTAGTAGCTCCCTTTCTTCACGAGCTTCGATCTTCGTCCGTGAGACCGGGAGCTTCGAGCTGACTGAGGAATTCTACTCCCGTTGAGGAAAAGTTTCTGGTTTGATGAACTTCCTGTTGCTCCTCAGTTTGCTCATGATATGGATGGGCTGCAGAGTAGGAAAAATCTGTGGAATTCTTGCTCCTTTAATCTATAATCATCTCGGTCCTTTCATCTGAAACTTGCCCACATATGCAGGCTCATCAAATCACATTCATCCATAATTCCATGATTCATTTCATTTGTGCAATGTGCATGAGGGATCTTATGCTATTCAATCTCTTGCATTCATGATCTAAATTGATTTTGCTTGACAAATATTATTAGTATTTTGGTATTGGAGCATATTAGTAATTTTTCTATCTTTAGGAGTTAGGATGTTAAATGATTGTTTAAAATGCTAAATAGTACTAAGAAACTCCAATTTGGAAAGTGTGACATTAAATTGGGTTCTATTTCATGATAGTTAAATATTTTTGAAAATTATGAAAAAATTATCAAAGGCAGGGTTGTCATACTGGACGGATGTCCGGTTCGCCCGTCCGTCTGTCCGTCCCGTCTGATAGAGGTCTCACCCATCCGTCAGGGAGCGGACGTCCGCGCCCTGACCGTACGCGTCCGGTTTGTCTGGATCGTCCGTCCGTCCGTCCGTCCCGTCCGATATGACAATCTTGATCATAGGTGTATAGTAGTCAATCATGAGTACCTTTGCTATAAATCTTGAGTCATCTTGAGTCACTCGAGCTACAAGTGTACTAGATGACCATCTCCTCCAAGCGTGCCTCCGAGTTTCATCCTACAAGAACCTACGATTACATGTGTCAAAATTTTTTTTTCTAAAATTTGGTACTTGTATTAGAAATGAAAATTTTGGAGTGTTTTGAGTGAAATCATAGTCAAAATCATTTAGATGTTAATTAATTAACTTAACTAATCATTTCCAACTTTCAACATATAAATTTACCAAAGAAATTATAGCCTTCACATGGCTTAATACTTTTTTGGACTATCGATTGAAAAGATGGGCAATTCTCATATAAAGCCATCTATTAATAAGGCTCAATCATAAATTTTTCAAGAAATCATAGCCCTTTCAAGACTACTCATTTCTAAACTATAATAAATAAGATAGACAGCCATCAAATCATTAGTATCATCAAATCCTCTCTAATTCTAAAATCAAAGAAATATTGTCAAAGTACAACATAAAGATTACATCATATTATTATATAGAAGTTTTCCATCAAGATAGAAATCAAATAACTAGAAGTACAGTAGAGATATACTATTCATGTTTTAAATTATTTCTCTGTCCATAGCATTAATTAGTATCGCTGAAAGAAAAAATTGTCATTTTGAAGTAAGCTTGTTTAGGTGAAATTTCCAAGAGTCTGGGATCCTCACCAGTCCCATGATAAATTCAACATCGGAATGTTAGTAAGTCGTAGACAAGGTGTAGATCAAAAATAGTGTGTTGTAGCAATCTTTCACAAAAAAAATCAACTAGAGTAGCTCAAAACAACAACCATAATCTAACAAAATGTTCATTATGCAGGGTCATTGCAAGAAACACAGGCCATTTTGTGTACACTTTTGCCACAATACTCATGATTTTTTGGGAGCACTTTAAAATTAGAAAAAAAAAATTCAAATAAAAAAAATATGCTTAATGTATTCACTTTTAAGAAGAAGGTATCACAGGAAGGAAAAACATAGAAAGTTTTCCTAATTAGGTCAAAGTCTAGAAATGTGCAAAATCTCATGAAAATAGGTATTTTGACATTATAATTTTGTAAAAAATAGGCAAAGATTCTTTTTCAAAAATTGAAAATTGGCCACTTGGGAAGAGTGGATGGTGATGAGATTTCACCAAAAGAATGATCTTAGAACCATAATCAATGTTTAGAAATTGCAATCAATAGAAGTGTTGTTTGCACTCATGTGCAGGACATAAAATAATATGTTTTTGGATATCCTTTGGTAGGTCTGTGCTTTTCTACTATGCAAATAGACCATGAAAATTCCAGCTCCAACTCATCAAATTGGGGACTCCTGACGTAGTAAAAACCTCTAAAGTCTAAACCTCAAAGTGTGACAAAAAAAAAATGATTTTTAAATATAAATTTATCAATTAAAAAATTTTGAAAAATAAAAAATATGATTATCGGGTGATTGCAAGAAACACTTGTCCTAATTTTTGTCCCCTTGCCTTTGGACAAGTGGATTTTTGCTCATAACTTTTGCATAGTTTTATCTTTTGGAGACAAATCTGGAAGGAAGGTACATGAGATAGTTTTAGACATTAAGTAATTTTTTCAAATTTTTTCAAATTATTTTACTATTTTTAACCTGCCCCCAATTAGGTGTCTACCTTGCCCATTTTGAAGGTTGAAGTTTTTTAGTACTATTTTCTACCCAAAAATCTGAATTTGAAGCTCAAAATTGAGACGCAAGGACTTCTACTAAAGTTAGATAGGCCCATGAGGAGATTTTCTAAAAATAGTAATCTATCTACCCTCCACATGTGCTCAAAGTGCACTACCTTTGCACAAGTGCAAAGAACTCAATTTTTTTTTTCCAAAGACAAAAATTGTTGAGAAAAAGAATCTTCAAGTGAGGAAAAATAGCCTTTTTTGGGAGAATTTTTTGAATTTTTTTACTATTTTAAAACAAAAAAACATCAAAGTGTTTATTTTCTTGGTATTTTCCATCACTCTTTGAGTATGCATAATTTTTGTTCCTAGGCACCAATTGGGAGAAAATTATATTCTCACAAAGCTTATCAAATTTATTTTTCAAAAACGTTTCAAAAAATTATGACAAAAATTGAACCTGTAGGTACCTATCCAAAATTCAGTTTGTCCCTTGAAGGAACAATTGTCCTTTATGGATTAACCTTGAAACTTAAGGATGAATGATCTAATTTTTGGATCAATAGAACGTACATTTTTCATTATTTTCACATTGAATTAAGTGATTTCCAACCTTCCGAGGTAAAATTAGTGCAAAATACTACAAATACAAATAATACAAAGTCTCAAAGATTTCAAAATGTATAGTGACACTAACTTTGGAGTGACACTAATTCTACACCCTCCACTAATAACTTAGTAATAAGTGTAGCTAGTTGCCATGTACATTACAAGGCAAAGTACAAGTCAAATGAGATCTTAATCCACTACTAAGGGTGTATGCTCTGAAAGCGCTCTTTTAAGGGCTTGTTGGCTTATTTTTGTAGGTTTCAGTGGACAGAAATATTTTTGGCTCATTTTTCAAAGAAAGAAAAAAGGATGTGGAACTTAGCACAAGTGGTTTCATATTTTTCCAAGCATTTTTGAATTACATATGAATTTTCAAGGATTTGGGGCATAGGCACTTATTTGTGACCAAAGGTCTTCCAATATCTGTCCACTTGCACTTTGTAAAGAGATGGGAAGATTGAAATGAAAGACAATGATTGGCTCTTGCAATAAAAAAGAATTTTTTCTTGATTCACTCAATGGTAAATAAAGGTCCATTTAAGGATCACCTCATATCCATTCTACAACTATTTATAGGGGTGATTTCAAAGAGATGGTGCTTTTAGATCATACTTCCTTGGTCAATAGAATTTGCACTTGTCTAATTGACAGAGTCATACTCTTATTGAGGAGAGTCCGGAATGATTCTCTAAACTAATAAGGTCCATTAAAAACAAATTCCTCAATTTGAAGCTTTGAAGTCTGAACCCTCACTATTTTGAAAGAAAGAAGTGTAATTGGGTACAAGCATGCTTGAGGTACCCCACTCAGTAACTAAAGAATAGGAATGAAATAATTTTCAGGAATTCTATTTTACAAATAAAAATGAGAGTAATTTTTTAAAAACATTAGTTATTGTTAGAACACATATAGTCAAATCATTTTTATGAATCAAAACTTATGAAATCATGGATTTTTTATTTTCATATTTATTAGAATTTAGCAGCTGATATCATGTCAATACAAAATATATATGTACATACAAGAATTTTACTATGATTTCTTGCCTATTCACTAGTTAAAAACTCACTTTTCAAGTTTCAAATATGAAATCTTCAAGAATATTCAATTTTGAATTCCTTTTAGACGTAGCCCCTCCTTGTGTTGTTTTAGATGATTTGAAAAATAATAAAAAATAGTCATGATCTAAATTGATTTTGCTTGACAAATATTATCAATAGTTTGGTATTGTAGTAAAATTAATTAGTAATTTTTCTATTTTTTGTTGAATGACAAATGAAAAAAGATTCCAATGTGCTTTTAAAGATTGTATTTGGAATGTTGGATGTGGTGTGCAAAAGTTATCAAGGATAAAAGTTTATTTAAATGGAAGTTTAATTCAAACTACAAAAGATATTTATCACATTTGACTATTTGAGCATTCTTCCTGGCAAGCATTTTTCAATGTGGCCATATTAAAAAAAAAAAATTCATTTTGTGTATTTAGTGGCATATTTCGATGTTTATATTAAAATCTTCAACTTTTTATTAACTCAATATTGATAAAATGATCAATGCTTTAAAAGTTTGTCAATCAAAATATATGAGATTATAGGGCCCAGCATGTACAACTCCAATCTATTTATAGCTTTTCAATATCTACTCTACATTTTTCTTAAATGAATTTCTTATGTGATTTTGTCTCCAAGATCTAAAGTATTTAAGGCTCATTTCTAAGAGCCCTCAACAATAAGAAAAGTCAAGATTACACAAGGTACCCTTGCACCAAAACTTGAGTAGAAATCTTGAGTAGAAAAATCATAGTCATTTATTTTCCAGATCAGATTTTCGATGCTAAAGCTAGACTTTAATAGGCATCTATCAAAAATACAAACTACTAAAAATAGCAACTTAGTTAGGTTTTCTTCAACTTCAAAGTTTTTTAAACACCACATTTGGGTGCCTTGGGCATTTAGGGGTTAATCCTACAGGGTCACCAAGGACTAAACTTGTTAGTTCCATAAATGATTTTTAGAATTTTTTTAGTCAAAAATCAAGAATTAATTACATGCACCATTTTATATGAAGAATTGGATAATTGGATAATTTTTAGTTGATTACCCAAAAATAGAACCATGTCTTTTCAAGAAAATACTTGTATTTTACACAATAGGTGAATAGATAAATTATAATAAATAAATAAATAAGTATCTAGTACATTTATAACTAATAGACAGTCTAATACACTACATCTATTAAATGATTTGTATGATAGGCACTAATAGGTGTAAAGAAGGCTTGCTTATCTAGACGCTCAAAATTGCATCTCATCCATGATTGGGTGATAGCAAGAAACACCCGTACTATTTTGCGGCACAAGATGTGTGCTGATTTGTTTTCTGCCATTTCTTTAGTGTTTAGGCTCCAAATGACTCAAGATTTATAGCAAAGGTAATCATGACTATTATACATCTTCAATAATTTTTTTCATAATTTTCAAAAATATTTAACTATCCTAAAATAGACCCCAATTTAATGTCACACTTTCCAAATTAGAGTTTCTTAGTACTATTTAGCACCCCCAAAAAAGAATTTTGAGCTGAAACTTGGAAGAGATGGTCATCTAGTACACTTGTAGCTCATTGCTTAAGGATTTAAAAAATAATCATTTTTATGTGGTGTGGAAGTCTACAAGGTGAGCTTCTTTTTGCTTGCATTTTGAAACATGTAAAAATATTATTTTGGTGGTTCTTTTGGAGAAGGACAATCTCCATAGAGTTGTTGGAAACAAACGTATTTTGTTTTGTGTATTCACTTATTTCTACTATTTTTAATTAATTTTGATATCAAAATACCTATTTTCTTGAAATTTGGCACTTTTTTAGTTCTTCTACTTAGAAAATTTTTCTATGTATTTCCTTTTGTGGTTACCTTTGTCTTAAAGGTGTATACATTAGTGATAATTTAAAAAAAAGCTAAAATTTATTTTTCTAATTTTAAAATATACACGTAGAAATTATAAAAACACAATAAACAGTACAAGTGTTTCTTGCAATCACCCTATACCTAATAGTAATACTAGGAGGCAAAAAAAGAAACGTTAGACTTACTAAGTAAGCACTAAGTAGGCAATTAAGAGGTTTTGTCACCTAGAAGTTGTGAAGTAGTGAAGGTCAACATGGAGCTCCATTAGCTAACAAGAAAGATTAAATAGATGCAGCTTTGAATATAACTATTCAATTACTATGATATATTATCTTTATAAAGTTTTCAAAAATATGATTTCTTCAAAGACATATGTGCAAGTATGTGAGTTGAATATCTAGTAGCAAAAAGAAATTGTAAAAAAATTTCTTATATTTCAGGGGTCTTCCTCATTATTTCTTTGACATAAAAATGTTAAACCTCTAACTAAAGCTAGCACTGTAAGTTGAGTGCTCATTGATACAAAATGGTTAAGATTAAAAAAATGACTTGTTTATTTTGTTGAGTTTGCTTTCGTATTTGTAATTTTTTTTTACTAGTTGAAAAATAACATAAAATTGAAAAATTGAAAATATGGCATATGTAKATGCCTTTAAGACTATTGTATCCTACAAAGATCAACCATAGAATAATTTTCAATTAAGGAGAAGTGGAGAACTAGGTGAAAACATGAAACACTTGTTGATTTTGTTAAATTAAGTCATTTTTGAGGAGAGAGTTACCTACAAACATCTTGCATCAACTTTGAGAGTGTCTCAAATTTCTAAAACATTTTCTACTAAATATTTATATTCTTTTTTGATTCCTAAATGAAAAATGGACATTGCGATAGAGTCCTAAATGGGACTACAAGAATCAAATCAACAACTTCAATCAATTAATGGCAATTTATTTTGAATAATTTTAYATTTTATTCTACTTAAAGCAAGAAAATTTGTATTGAAATTATGTTTTTAGTTCAAGATTTTTAACTTTATTTGTTTTTTAATAATAAATTTCAGTTTATTTTATTGTGTGACAACATTTATAGGGTAACCCAAGCATGCTTATACCCTGTAGGCTGTAGGCTGTAGTGAAAAAAATCAAATTAAATTCAAATAATTAAAACTTGGAGACCAACACCTTGACTTTGTTAAAAAGTTCCTAGAACTTCAAGAATATAAATTTCATAATAATAAAAATTTTAATTTAATTTTTATTAGTTGACGAAACCTTTTGTTTATGTCATCATAAATAAAATAACATAAATATATTTTCCCGTCGTTCGCCCATCAAAAACGAAATTAAAATAAATAAAGTTTTATTATCCTATAAAGAATAATTTAATAATAAAAATTTTAATTTAAAAAAATAGTATACATTCTCAAACTGTCTAAAATTGTCAAATTATACTTCCAACCCAACCTTATCAACTTTTGTTGAATGAGTAGCCTAATAAATAGATAAATATGGCTAATAAATATGTAGCCTAATACAAGAACATAAATTTTACTCCAAGGGTGCTTGAAATTTGCTAGCCTTGTCTTGCAAAGTAAAAAAAGTTTTTTTTTCTTAGTGCAAATTAAAGGTTATATTCTTTCAATCCACAAGACCAAATAGGTTAACATTTTTCTATAATAGAATACTTCACATTTGTATAGTTGAAGCTTTATTTTATTTTCTTAATTTTAAAATTTTGGCCAATACATCGAAAGACTTAAAGAGCATGGCAGTTTTTGATAATTTTCTTGTAAAATACCCTCCGTCCTTTGGATTTTAAAAGGTAAAACCAACTACTTTGGATTCTTTTCTAAGATCATAAGAATAAAATCAATAAGATGTAAAATTTTTATTCATATGGAAGCCCATATAAGATTGAATTGGATACATTTATTTGAACATTTTTGAAACTTAGGTTTATACATTCCATAGCATAGATGAAAGTATAATGAACATTGGACGAAGGATTTCAGAATGGAGATGAAAAATAACGAAAGTTGAATACAATTACAATAGGTGAAAATTTAATCCAAATAAAATCTTTGAAATAATGTAAATAAAGTGACATAGTGTAGGAAACCCGGGTGAGTGGGAGGAACATCTCCATTGTAGGGCTCTACCTATAAATTTCCACAACGATCATAGCCTTAACCCCTAAATTCACAAACTACATTTTTTGGCAACATAGAAATTTTAGGCAGCTCACTACAAATCAAGTTTTTATCATTTTTCTTTGAAATTTTCACAAAACATGTGCACAAGAAGTGGTTGTAAGGCCCAATAATTTTCATAAGTTTTGACTACATTGTTAAAAAGTTATTGTATGATATGTTGTTTTCATTTCTTCGTAGGCAGGCCGGGTCTCCGGGACTCTGGGTAGCAAAAAAAATTCTTTAAAAATTATTATTTTCTTAAATAAAATTTTTAAATTTCTTCTTTACATTTATATCCAATTGGAATGGTTTAAATCATTCTGTTTTAATGATTGAGTCAAAAGTTAGGAGGAGTTTTAGGATGGGTTGGTTTGCGGGTAATTAAAGAATCTCTATTCTACAAAAAAAATTGAAATCCATTATTTAATTCACTTTTAAATATTTTTGGAAAAAATAAAATAATAGGTGTAAATTGTTTAATACAACATTTTGACAATTGGGATTGACATTTGCAATTCCATAAATAAGTTTTTTACAATTTAATTAGTAGTTTGATTCATTTCTACTTTTTCTACTTACTATTTTTTCCTCTATGTTGTACAATTGTAAATGATTTGAAATTTTTCAATCATGTAACCAACTTGCCTTGAAGAATGAATCCAAAGAGTAACCACCATTTTGAACAATTTTCATACAAGTGTGACTTTGTGAAGTGCAGCTGCCCATTTTTCCGCAAGTCCAAAAAAATGATTTTTGTCAATTTAAATGCAAATATCTTGCAATCTACATGGTGGAAAATTCTGAAAGTTTTTCCACATCTTTCGACCAGTGTACCACAAGATCCTCTGATTACATGTGTCAAAAAATGTTTTTGTTTCTAAAATTTAGTACGTGTACTAGAAATGGCAATTTTGGAGTGTTTTGGGTGAAAACTTAGTCAAAACCATTTAGGGGTTAATTAGTTAATTGGACTAATAAGCTCCAAGTGAACTTTGAGCAGATAAATTTATCAAAGAAATTATAGCCTTCACATGGCTCAATAATTTTTGGACTATCAATTGAAAAGATGGGCAATTCTTGTATAAGGCTATCTATCAATAAGGCTCATAAATTTTCCAAGAAATCATAGCCCTTTCAAGACTACTCATTTCTAAACTATGATAGATAAAATAGACAGCCATCAAAGCAATAGTATCATCAAATCCTCTCTAATTCCAAAATCAAAGAAATATTTCCAAAATACTACATAAAGATTACATCATATTATTACATGATTGGTAGTTTTCCATCAAGATAGAAATCAAATAACTAGAAGTACACTAGAGATATACTATTCATGTTTTAAATTAAATCACTGCCCATAGCATGAATTAGTATCTGAGAAAGAAAAAATTGTCATTATAGAGTAAGCTTGTTTTGGTGAAATTTCCAAGAGGCTGTGATCCTCACCTGTCCCATGACAAATCCAATATCAGAATGTTAGTGGTATATTTGGCAGTGCCTGCATACTCATTGTGCATAGCGGCAATGACTACATACTCACTGTGCATAGTAACACAGTGAGTAAAAAAATATATTTTTTTTAATTTAACACCCCCTTCCCCCCTCCCAAAAAATTTAAATTAAATTTTAAAATTTTTTTGGGAAGGGGAAGGGGGTGTAAGGGTGTTGAATTAAAAAAATAATTTTTTAATTTAGAATCCCCCCCTCCCTCTCCTCTTGTAATTTTGGGAGGGGGAAAGGACTCCAAACAATATGGGACATTTAGTATTCTGTCAGCCGTATTCGTATTTTGTTGTATATGTATTCAATAGTATTTATATTCGTATTTGTATGTGTATTCAATTGTATATTCATTCGTATTCATATTTGAATGTGTATTCAGTTGTATATTCATTTGTATACATATTTGTATTTGATCCAACAGTTGGCAATTTTTTGGCAATTTGAGGGGCTTGGGGTGTGGTAAAATCAGATCGACGGCTTGGATTTTTTTCAACAATTTTTTGATGATTTGAGGGGCCTGGGGGTGGCAAGCACAAGGTTGCTTGCCACTTTTCAGTGCATAGTAAGTTGTAGACAAGGTGTCTATAGATCACGATAGCGTGTTATAGCAATCATTCACAAAGAAAATCAACCAGGGTAGCTCAAAACAACAACCCTAATCTAACAAAATGTGCACCAGGGTCATTGCAAGAAACACCGGCCATTTTGTGTACACTTTGCCACAATACTCATGATTTTTTGGGAGTACTTTAAAATCAAAAATTAAAAAAAGAAATATGAAAATATGTTTAATGTACATTCACTTTTAAGAAGAAAGCATCCTACAAAGGAAAAGCGTAATAAGTTTTTCTAATTAGGTGATTTAGAAATGTGCAAAATCTCATGAAAATGGATACGTCTTTGACATTTTAATTTGTAAAAAATAGGCAAAGATTTTTTTTTTAAAATTGAAAATTGGCCATTTGGGAAGAGTTAATGACTTGATGGTGATGAGATTTCAACAAAACAATGATCTTAGAACCATCATAAATGTTTAAAAATTGCACGCAATGGAAGTGTTGTTTGCACTCATGTGCAAGACATAAAATAATATGTTTTTAGATTGCCTTTGGTAGGTCTATGCTTTTCTACTATGCAAATAGACCATGGAAATTTTAGCTCCAAATCATTAAATTTGAGGACTCCTAACGTAGTAAAAAACTCTAAACCTCAAAGTGTGACAAATAAACAAAAATGATTTCTAATATAAATTTATTTTTTAAATTTTTTGAAAAATGAAAGACATGATTATTATCAAGTTAGGCATCATTCTCCAATGAAAATTTCTAGTTTATAAGGTTTATGCTTCAAAAGTTATTGAAGATTACAAGAAAATCATACTTCTTGTGAGTTGTGACTGAGAATAGGATTGGTGTTTCTTGCAATGATCCATTACTATCATATAAACAACTTGTGTAGATGCCATTTCTATCCTTCACTCCAATCGGTCATTGTCCATTCCAATACCTCGAGGGAATTAGCAAATAAGGTAGGAGGTCCATAAAGCGCCCATCTAAGGGCTACCACTAATTTTTGGCAAGGTGAAACTGCTTGAAACAATCTTCAGTAAATTTGGCATCTAACCCAAGTAGTTTCATATTTTTTTAGAGCTTTGTGGAATTAGTTATGAATTTTTGAAGTTGCAAGAAAAGTGCATTTCAAATTTTCAATGGGCTCTAAAACCAACCACCTCCTCAAATGTAGACTTTTTGTACATTGGAGAGTGCAAAATGTACCTCCAGAGCCTGATTGGTTTTAGAACCTGCTCCATTTTAGGACCTCCTACCTTAAAAGAAAATTGTGGAAGCTTTCAAGAATGGATATGTCCTTCAATTATGAGCTAGCCATGGCATGGTAGGCCATGGCTAAGTAGGTGATTGCAAGAAAAAGTAGTACTCCCTCCGTCCCAAAATGATCTTCTTGTTGACATGAATTTCTTGTCCCAAAATGATCTTCTTGGAGTGACATGGAGAAAAGACCCGCGCAATGAAACCGCACAGTGTATAGAGTGGCTAGCCTCATCTGCTTGAACCAGACTAATTTAGTTGTTGATTTTTTTTTTTTTTAATTTACACCAGTACTTTTAAGAATAAATTATGAAAATGGGAGCCTTAGTCCCCCATTGGGCCATGACATGACAAGATTTGCGCATCACTGTACACACTTGTATCAATCTCCATATCAGCTTGTTACACCTGTATCAATCTCCACATCATCTTGTTATTCTTCACAATGGAATCTCCACATCGTGCTTACTGTACACAATTCAAACTTCAAAAATAGCGGGAAGACAGGAGAAAAAACACACAGTGCGGGAAACCCCAAAATGATTGGCCAGCGGTGCTCTATCAGACAGGCCCTTAAATCCCACTTTTCAATGGATCATAATTACATTTTGAAAACTTATTTGAAACTGAAATTTTGAGGAGAGTAGGAGTACATCACACTCAACTTACAAATCAAAACAGATTTAAAAAAATGTTATTTTCAACCTTAATCTAAGACATTTTGTCTAACATGAAGATCATTTTGGGACGGAGGGAGTACTATTTTGCGTCACAATTGGAATGACGGAGTTGTCATGTGCTATAACTTTTGAAGCATGAATTCAATTAATGTGWARTTTTTATTGGAGATGGMYAACTTGATTRTWATCAGATCCCTTATTTTTCARAAWWWTTWAAAAATCATTTKGTAWTTAMATTTSAATTTAGCTAATTTGTCACACTTTGCGGTTTAGGGTTTTTTAGTACTGGGGAGTATCCAAAATTAATGATCAAGAGCTGAAATTTTTGTGGTCTATTCCTACACTAGGAATGCATGAATCCACAGAAGGAAATTTACAAAAACATTATTTTATGTCCTCCATGTTCATGCAAACATGGCTCCCTTGTGCGCACAATTTTGAACATTGAAAATAGTTTGAAGATCATTCTTTTGGTACATTATCTTTACCAAGAAGTCTTTCCAAATGGCCAATTTTTAGTTTCTTTGAATTTTGTTTTTCCTATTTTTGACAAATTAAAACGTCAAAACACTMATTTTCATGAAATTTTGCACTTTTCTAGTTCTCCTACTTAGAAAAATTTTCTACACTTTTCCTTCCTAGGGTACCTTCTTCTTAAAGGTGTATACATTAAACATATTTTTTATATTTTTTTAAAATTGTTTTTCTAATTATACAGTACTCCCGAAAAAATTATGAGTACTGTGGAAAACACTACAAAAACAGGTGAGTCTTTCTTGCAATCACCCAGGTATGGTCCATGCCTGGGATTCCAAGGAAACGTGCTTGGGACACAAGAAGAAAGAATAGTCATGTCAATTAAACTTGTCCAAGAAGGCTTCTATAAAAAAGAATTCAAACCTCCTCAATCACATGAATTATTTAAGAACCATTAGTGGCCACCAATTAGTGTTTTGGCATTGTACATCCTAAGGTGTCAGTGCTAGACAAGCCTATAATGACAAGTGAACCAATTAGGAAAAGGACACATAGTCAAGTCAAATGGCATTTTGAATTTCCTTGTCTCATTTTTTTCTCTATGAACGGCACTCCTGTGGCTTTTTCCTATATCACATTGGTAGAAGCCACAGGAGGGTGATTGCAAAAAACACTTGTACTATTTGTTGCGTTTTGGAGCAATACTCATAAACTTTTCTAGAGTACTTTAAAAATAGAAAACTAATTTTTAAAATTTCATAAAAATATAGTCAATGTATACCCCTTTAAGATGAAGATAACCACCAAAGGAAATTCTTAAATTTTTTTTCTAACTATGAGAACTAAAAGAGTGCCAAATCTCAAGAAAATAGGTGTTTTGATGTGAATATTCAAAAATAGTAAAAATAAGTAAATTCAAAAAATAAAAAGTGGCCATTTCACCATTTGTAAAAACTTTATGGAGATGGTTGTCCACAAAAAAAAACACCAAAATAATTATTTATATGTTTCAAAATGCAACCTGTATACAAGGCTCTTTAGACCAATATAGAACACACTTGGAACATGATTTTGAAAATACCTCTCCTAGAAAGGTGTATTTTTAYTAGAAGAACTAGCCTACCAAATTTCACAATCTAATTCTTCAAAAAACGTAGTGGTTAGGTACTAAAAACCTCCAAATTGGCAAGTGTGACATTGAATCGGGCTCTATTTTTGGATAGTAAATTATTTTTGAAAATTACAAAAAAATCAGGCAAGGTCCATAGTAGTCATGAGTACCTACCCTATAAATCTTGAGTCATTTGGAGCCAAAACAAAAAAGTTATGGCCGAAAATCAGATGAGCACGCAACGTGCGACGCAAAATAGGACAGGTGTTTCTTGCAATCACCCAGGATTGTTGTTCACAAAGGAAAAAATTAGACAGGAAAACTGAAAAACGCCCCTTGTGAAGGTTCTAATTTTTCATCCTCCAAGCTCAATAGAATGTAGACCACTCATAGAGTCATAGACATAATTTAATTTGTATAGTGAGATCATTAGAAGGTGAGTAATGTAAAACCATGTCCCGTGGATTGAAAATATGGACCCTCTAAAATAGGAAGAAGGTTAAAATACCTAAAAAGGTGTCATAGTGTTAGTCAAGGTCAAGTCTGTCAAGCCTTAATAATGACACTTAATAATGGAAAGGACCCATGGCCAAGTCCTCATACCTTTACCATGCTTCCTTGAATATAAAAGTTTCTAATTTCTCAATCCTTATGCTTAACTCAATCGGGATTACTCATACCAAAAAATTACACATGTATGGTTAGATACTTAGATCTAAGCCATGTATTGTAACATCACCTATGACCAAAATATGTATATGTGTCATTTTAATGGAATGTCATGCAATTTCTAACATATTCCGGGCCAATTTACTGAGTTTAGTAGAATGTTGCACCATTTTACTGTAATACTACCATTTGAATGAAATTCACCATAAAAATTAAACCCATGATTTATAAATATCATTTTTCCCAAAGGGGATCATACATTCTCCTATGCCTTTGTCAAAACTAGACATGAAAAACACAAAATGTTTCTAGACTAAGGGTTTAGGGTTTATCTTGAACTTCCACATTTGTAACTTAATTTGCAACTAGATTCCAGAATTACTGTAAGTCTTGTACGTTACCCCAGGGTGACCTACTTCAACCAAGTTAATAACTTGAGTCTTGAGATTGAAGGAAAAGGCTTGCAAATCAAATGATTTGGGGCGGATCTGGATGGATGCAACCAACGATGATACTGTAACTTGAAAGGCGTAACTTGTTCCTTCAATTTGAACGAGTACAGACAGAAACCCGGAATGTCAGGAAATGCGCTCATTATTCTCATTCCAACTAACTCCGACGGAGAGCTAGTCCTTCCATTTGGCCGTGAATTCTTTATGCGGTTGATAAGATCTATACGAATTGTTAATACGTACTGTATGTGATCGGCTTCACAAACTCACACTGTCCTCAGGTCACAAATCCATTTTATGCAAATTAAACCATAACTGAGGAACATATATTCTCATTGATCTGCCTCGACGCCGGTCACGAATTCATTCGAACTGCACATACTTCAATTCAAAAGAGGTACGTGAACCTGAGTACCAACTGAAGTTAGCTAGCTAGAGACCACACAGAGATGGCTGCACGCACGCACTCCCAATTTCGTCACGGTGAGCCCACGGAATTATATACAGCTCTGGCTAATCACCCACATATATTCCCATTATCTGAGATTCTAGGAATGCGGTTAAATTCTGAATTGAAACATGTACGTTACTGCATTGCAGACAGCTTTCACCCTTGTAAGACAACAGTGCTCTAACGTGACTTAAGGCGAAAGTGGAAGTTGACAACAAGGTAACGACACCGTTGGCGACATAGCCCGTAGCTGCAGTTAGTACAGTTTCTTGCCCAATATGAAAGACTCCAGCTCTTCAGCGTGACATCCCAGGACCCCAGGTTTGATTCAAGGAACACCAATTAAAGCACTAAGCGACTTGAAGTTTATTCGTAATTCATAATCACACTGTCCGGGAAATGGGCATTAAGAGAATCTGGAAATCAATCTTCTATGGACGTACTGCAAACGACGGACAACGTAACCGACAGTCACATACATAACATTGGTTACCAATGAGAACACACACGTGTGCTTAATTTTTTCCTACAACAAACGGTGAAGTCACAGTAACTCAGCTCCTTCATTCATCCCTGGAACCATTTTCCCAACTTAAAAACGTTCCGAACAGTTCACAAACTCAAGAAAGAGGCAACAGTAAATTATCCCTGCTCAAGAGACAGGGCTTGCTAAATTAATTGAAGCTCAGCGAGTATGAAGCTAGGTTCACTCCGGCCTTCGATCGATCCATCACTCAGGCACGGTGCACTGGCGGCAGTCTGGAAGAAACTTGTTGAAGGCCACCAGCAAGTCCCGGTGACCTTCTAACATTTCCTCAGCGCGGGTGATGAGGCCTGGATGAAGCCGTTGCTTGGTGACGTCCTGCAGCCACTGTTYCATCGGGAGGGCTTTGCCSGCAGCCTYCACATCTGCCAAGAACTTCCTTGCGTCCGCAGCAGTGAGCGTGCGCTCGGACTCAGGAAATGCGTTTGTGCAACAGCTGCTGCTGCTGTCGTCATCGAGAAGTCTGGGCGGTGCAGACATCCGCAGCTTCTTCTTCCGTGTCGTCACCTGGATCCCCATCGTTTGAAATTCTTCTTCCTGTACACGTACACCAAAGGGCCAAGTCAATGCCGACGTACTGTACTGTAGCTAGGGCCACTCCAGTTACTTACAGTAGTTAGTAATCGCCGCAGCTTATTTGATAGAAACATCTGGATGTACACTAACAGTAAAAAACTACAAATATGTTGAAACAAGCAAAACTCAAGGACCCACGTAGTTACAGAGCGTCCATGTCAATCATCGAGAGGTTGCTCTGGTCGAGTTCAATCAATGCACAGCTAATGCCTAGCTACACACACAAGATGCACATTGCGAAACCTACACCAATTGAAACCAACAAGTTCGCATTGCCAAGAAGAATGAAAAGATAATCAAGAGCGAGATTTCCACAGAGACCGAGCCTAATGATTTCGATTCCAACTCGAGAGCCGGCCGATCGATCGATCGATTCCAGCAACTTACGAACACGAAATAATCCTCAGAAGCTCCCTCTCACAAGGAGCACTCACAAGGAGCAAGCTCGATAGCAGGAGTGAGAAAGAGAAATGCTTCCGGCGGCATTGGGTGGGGCTCTTATAGAAATGAACTTACGCAGTGAATTGAACAGTTCTGGTGGGAGTTAAAGCTTCAAGAGCAGCACTGTCGAATTGAAGCTTTCATCCATTCTCTGACCAGACAGTCCAAGTTCCTGGGTCTGGAATTATTATCATTTATTGCAGGTTGGTGCTGTGGCTTTGTACGTTTTCACGAGAGGTTTCGGAGATCCCTCTTCCTCCGGAACCCATTACGAGTGGCTGGCGGCCATGCATCCGATTCAAACTTCCCCCTGGCATGACTCACGCACCGATCCGTTGTCGGCGGTGGAGTTAATTAATTCTACGGAGTAAGTTCAATTTAGTTTTTCCCAGATACCTGAGTGAATTTAATTTCTGAGAATCAAAGGACGTGGCCGCTTGGGCATTTACTTGTTACAGTTCCAAATTTCGAATGAATGAATGAATGCTAAGTGAGACCATTGTTTGTGAGGCAGCGCAGTTAGTTACATTACTGTTGTACGTCAGAACTTTGTGACGTGTCAGTGGGGATTGAAATTTGTCCATACCGGATCCCAGTAGCAGTTCATGTGGTTGCTGGTCACAAAATTATCAACAATCACAGCTATTTCTAAAAGTTGATGGGAAATTTTGCTAAAATGGAGGCTTTTCCATACGCCATTTTTCCATTCATTTCCTTCCTTAGCTCTAAAGTCTAGGTCTGGTATAAGGTAAACCACCCCCATTACGGACCAAATGGGAGCAAACCCATTTTGGGCAAAATTGTAATGGTGGTGTACATTTCAAAACTTGAATGAATAAAAAGTTCTTTCACACTGTGATGTTGGCATTCAGAATTTAGATTGAAGMAAAAAAAAAAAAAAAATTATTTTCTGAAATCTAGACCGTCAAGGAACTAAGTGAGCTGCCTTGAATCCCTTTATTTAAAAATAAATAAATCTATTGATTTAACTTTGGCTCTTGAAACTAGGAAGTAACAAGTTTCAAACTTTCAATTGCAAGAGAATTGGTTTAGAACTTTAATGCCAATGGAGATGAAGGCATGAAGCAATCAAAGCATTCAAGAAAACTCCAAAAATCGAAGCTTAGAATGCCATCTTAGTATGTTGGTGCTCTGAAAATTTCTTTGACAATTTGACTGAATGATTGCTAGTTTAGGCTTAAATTGTGACTTTGTTTTTACATTGAAATTCAAACTAAGGTAGTCTACACTAAAAGTGATCAATTAAAGGTTGATTTGTCTTTTTCATTATTTTCCTGGATGGAAATTGGAAAGTTTTTTATTAGCTCTTTTTTAAGAGAAAGAAAAGTAGATGCACAATGTAATACAATGAGTTTTGTGTTTTTTCATGGAAAAATTTGAGTTTGTTGTTATAATTCTTTTTCTAAGTATAACTTGTCTTTAGACCAAATTAAATGCAACTACTCCAACTAGGCCAACAAAGACAATTTATATGTAAAATTAATATATAGTGATACTTTTACTCATCTAAAATCTTCACAATACTTACTCAACTTTTTTCATCAAATGGCCACAAGCCCACAATATAGAAATGTACCAATTAAAGTTCAATAAATGGTACTTTTTCTTTGATAGTTTTACACCCAAAACGGCCAAAAGGTATCTAGGATGCTAGGCATTGGAAAAAAAATGGCGCCCAGATATATAGGGGCCGCCAAAGTTGGACTAACTAATAGTCCAAATTAAAAACGTAATATTTTTTGAAATTTTATAAATATTAAAATAAGAATCTGGCATGCATGGCACTTCATGTTAGAATTCAATTTTTCATATGTTTTTCATATTTAAAATTTTTATTACATTTTTTATTTGGACTTTTTAGGGTGCTAGTGCAGTAGTGCCTAGTTGAGAGTGTACTAGGCTACTAGCCTTTTTGAAGCACAAATTTTTTCTAAAAGATCCTAATATTGGAATTGCTCAAATCAAATTTTCACCAAAATTGTGAGTACGCTTGTAATGTACACCAAAAACTCAAAAAGGTCATTTTCATTGTCTAGCCTATGTTATCCTTTTTGTTCATCTATTTAGTAGTGATGCATTTAAAAAATTGCTTATGTTGGCATGTAGGCGATGAAGCATATATAAAGTGGTTTACATTAATAATCTTTATATTAATAGGCAAGACACAATGATTGCTTAAATTCTAATTCACAAGGCTTTCAATTAACATTTCAAATTCTTTTTGAGATTTGCATCTTGATTATTTTTGTTGAGTATTGAAGAAGTTTCTAGTTTGATTTTTTGAATTCAATGCAAGATCAACAACATTATGAATAGGTGTTTTAACTTTTATACAAGTTCAGTAAAACTTTGTATTGAAATAAGTTAAATAAAAATTTCTATTTTATTATCTTTTATAATTTATAAATCTCTTTTTGTATAGCCAATTTAATCACCTTCAAGTCTTCAATCCAAAATATATACATGCTCCTATTGTCAAATTATAGTTGATTTTAATTGTTGGTGAACAAGTTGGAATGGTGACATTGTTGGTAAACTACTAAAATTGTGATAGTTTATCAAGTCTAAAGCCATGTATTGATTTTTTCTATAAAAACGTATTTTGTATTATCAAAAAATGCTTTTAGTTAAATCCAATTATTTATTATTGAAGCCTACTTTTAAGTCTGAGATTTAAACAAAATTTGTAAGTGTTTTTCAAAGTATCGTCTTCATTATTAGTGAGATTCTAATGAGTATTTTTGGTGTCCATTGGAGTTTCACCTATAATTTATCATATCTTTTTCTATTGTCTTGAATCACAAAATAAACCAAATCAATTTGCACATGCTTTTAATATCTATATAAAAATTGAAATGGCATGGTGTTTATGAATCCGTTAATGATTAGACAATGTTCAAATTCAAATTTTGAAAAAAACATATGATTTTGAACGCTATGTTAGAAGGCTTTTATAAAGTGATTGAGCTTTATAGAAATTAGAATGTTATTAACTATTAGAATCAAAAAATCAACAAGTGCAAAAAGAAACTCATTTTTATATAATATTACAAAAGTTAAAGTTCTTAAATCATAATCTGTTTATCACTATTTATATTACACTGTTTGGGTAATGCATCTTACTAAATTTGATTATTTTTTAATGAGGTTGGCTATCTCGGCCATAAAAAATATGTTTATCTTTCTTGCAATTAATTTGTACATTGTAGCAAAAAATATTCAATATGTATAGAAAAATAATAATATTATTCAATACTTAGATTTCATAAACATTTTATTATATTTTATTACATTCAATATACATCAAAATCACAAACTTAAATTTATTGAAAATCAATGTATATACGCAACACAAGAAGTTAAATGGTTGCAATCATCAATTATTTTGATTTAAAATGACTAAAATGTATTAATTGAACTTCAATAGTCATGTATTTTGTAAAGGTGTCATTTGAATGTTTTTTGTTATACAAAAAGATAATTCAACCTTTTAACCATTAAACGTTTCTAATCTTCATTGAATTAACTATAAACAAAACATTTAGGATATTTTCAATGCTAATAATTATCCAATCTATATATTTCATTATTTCATGCAAGGCTCATCAAATGCCTCCATATTTTACTTAATTAGCTCATTACGTGGCACATTGGATACCAATAGACTTTTATTTTTCTAACTTACTTTGAAAGTTTAGGGCATGATCAACATGTCTTGGAGCATTTTCATTGTATAGTGCATTATAATTAATATTGTAATGCATCATTTTTCAGAGTTTATTAGTGTTTATTAAAAATTTTAATTTTCCTCCTATGGATTTATTGTTTATTATTTTGTCAAAGAAATCTTTATATAAATAGTAAGAACATCTTATCAATTATTTGCCAATATTTTGAAAATTTGAAAAAATTGAATAATTTTAATGAGCTCTTAGAAATTGACCATTGTGATAGACATTGCTTTAATGTCTTCCAAAATTTAAAGAAAATAAAGAAAAGAAGGTTGTGAATGTTATCATTTGCAGACAAAGTAAAGAAAATGTTTCTTTAGATATATTTTTAARTTTGAATAAATTAATTTGACTTTGGATATTCTATATTTCTATTAACTAAATATATAAGCACTAAATTTTTTAATTAATTAATTTTTATGTTGAAGATTTGAGTTTAAAAGTCAAGAATAGAAGATTCAAAAATGGGTGATTGCAAAGAACACTCAAATACTTATCTACTTGTCCTATATATACACTTATTCCAATGTGATACTCTCTTTGTTTGAAAAAGTGTACAAATTGGAAAGATTTTTTAATTCTCATTTAAAAAATTAAAAATGTTAAAATTGCCTTAGATTCCAATACAATTTTTAGAAAGGGAGGGGTGAAAAAAAACATTATTCATCTTCTTATAATTTTAATTTTCAAATAACTGCATTTCTTGTATATAAAGTTGACCACCCAAAATTGTTATGTTCTAAGAATCCAACTTTTAATATTTCCCACAATTACTAAACACTTTAGACAAAGTAGTCTTTACTTTTGAAACAAAAAATTTGAAGTTTACACATCTATGTCACTAATTCACTATGTGCAAAAAAATATCAATATGAAACAATTCATCTATGTTGCCAAGAAGTTGTTACTTGTTAGACCTTGAGGGGTCAAAAAGATATATATTGTTCATTTTTTTTTAATTTCAAAAAAGTTTTTTTCTTGATATTAAATTTTTTTAGAAAATAAGAGTGAAAACAACCAAAAACAATACAAAAACAGCTAGTCACCATAAACCGCAAGGAAGTTTAAAAAAGCTTGCGGTTTTAAAAGTTTACCAAGAATGAAATGAAATGGAGTTTACCATCCTTACTAAACCATTGAAGGAGTATGCTCTAAAAGCGACCATTTCCTTGAAATCACCCCTAAAATACCTCTAGAATGGATATGAGGTGATTCTTAAATGAACCATATTCACCATTGAGTAAATCAAGAAAAAATTCTTTTTTATTGAAAAGAGCCAATCATTGGTTTTCATTTCCTCCCATCTCTTTACAAGTTGCAAGTGGACAGTTTTTGGAAGACCTATGGTCACAAATAGGTTCCTATGCCCCAAATCTTTGAAAACTCGTATGTAATTCAAAAATGCTTGAAAAAATATGAAACCACTTGTGCGCCGTTCCACATCCTTTCTTCTTTCTCTGAAAAATGAGCTAAAAATATTTCTGTCCACTGTGACCTACAAAAGAAAAGCAAAAGCAAATCAGCTCTTAAATGGTCGATTTTAGAGCATACTCCCCCTAGTAATCTCAGTCCGTTTCATTTCGTAATTGTTTGGTAAACACTTTAAACTCCCTTGCCAAGGAATCAAAGTGGTAATTATATGATCTACATTTGGGGCGTCTTTTGGATACACCCACCGGTACGGTAAATTGGCAGCGCGCACACCCGTTTGCTTTGACCAAGGACCGTTAACGATTGCGTGCAAAGCCGTCCACCCTAAGTATCAGGACGTACACCGCCTTTACAACTCTTACTCCTCCCAGGCACCATTCCTTCAGATTGAAATATATTTAACCATAGTTAGTTGAGAATGCATAATTAGTTGTTAATTAATATGTAGGATCAATTGAGGCCCACAGACTCTGAAATTAACTCTTTGAATTCACACGTCACCAACTAATCACACTGAGTGAATTTGTAACATGAATCCAACAAGCTACGAACTTGCAAAGCAAGTTTCAGAATTCTATGGATCGGAAGCTGAAAATAACATACACAAATTAATATGTCTGTACTTAGTCCTGGCCACAGGGAGGAATTGAAGATCCCAATGGGGGAGAGAATGAAGGTAATTAATCATTCTGCTTACTCAAGCATTGGGTTGTGCTTTTGTGGGAATGCAACAACAATAAGCAGGGTACCTAAAAATATAATATTAACCTTCTAAAGATCGATTAGAAGCTAGTTGAAATCCACCTCTGTAGATTCATGTGAACGTCACACAGTCACTCACATCTGTACGACTAGAACTTACTTTAAAAATGTCATTCGATTCAAGTTTTCCGATTTTCAATAAATAATTTCAGCATTTTAGAAAGTTTCTTTTACATGGTACATCCATTGGGCCTTTATTTTAGGGTTAAGAGATAAAAAACCCTCACGATGGAGAGCTTCTCCAACGACAACAACAAGTGAACAAAGTTCTAACTAAAGAGCCTTTGTGCCGGGCTTTGTGCGCCGCCGTCACCGAGCTACTCACAAAATTGGCCATGCCTGCAAGGTAATATACTAGTATAAAAAATCAGAGTAAAATGACGTCCGGAGCAACTTGTGCAGTCACGTCATGGCTTCGTCATGAGAGCAGCAAGATACAAATCGAAGGATTGCTCCTTCACTCGGCCATGGTGCTCTGGGAGACTTTCTCCTAGCTAGCTAGCCTGGAAGAAGAATCGTGTTGAACGCCTCCAGCAAGTCCGGGTGACCTTCGAACAATTTTTCTGCGCTGGTGATCAAGCCTGGGTGAAGTCCATGCTCCGTGTAGTCTTGCAGCAGCATCAAAAGCGGTCGGTACTTTCCTGCAGCCTGCACGTCGTCCAAGAACTTCATCAACAGCTGGCGGTCTTTTCCGGCAGCCTTCAAATCGGCCAAGAACTTCATCGCTGGCGCCAGAATGGGCGGGTATACTGGTTTTGGCGGTGCGGGTGCGGGCATTGGCACATCCCAAGGCACCGGGTCGTCCATGTTGATGTTGCTCTCATCGGAGAGTCTGGGCGGTGCAGTTACCTCCTTCGTCTTCGTCGTCTGCTTAGTTGGGAACCCCATCGTCTGAAGTTTGTCGTCTTTCTGTGCATTACAGAAGCAAATGACACGGTAAGTCGACTTAGTCCGGATTTTTAAACATTATGGCTGCACCTTGTTTAATTTGCGGCAACCAGTGCAACCGTATGAACCCTAACCAAGAAACGAAACCAGGAGATGGAATAAGAAAGCAAGCAATTGGAATAATTAACCGCAGGTTAGGTAGAGCTAGTACAGAGGATTGATAGCTTGCAATGAGACGAGCTCTGTTACTATTAAATTCAAACAAGGCACATTGAGAGCCGGCAGGTACAACAACCACAGCAATATATTCAGCAATCGAAACGTTTGTATGCACAAAATGAACAAAGCATATTTAGTTCATGAGCGAGACCGAATTCTATGTACAGAGAGCCAAATTGAATGTACGTTATGTGTTCTATCTCTAGCTAGAACCCATCTATCGAACGAAGCTGCAAATTAATTGAACCAAGTTAGCGGCAGCAGGAGCCAGCTCCATCGATTAAGCAACTTACAAAGCAAATAGAAGTCCTCAGAAGCTCACTCTCACAACTGAAGGAAGATGATCGAGATCGAAAGAAGAATGCTCTGCCGCCTCATTGGTTGTGCTCTTATAGGAACTCTGGCGGAACTCTCGAGGCTTTCATCCATCGGTCGATCGCCGATCGTCGGGAGGGAGACCATGTGGGCTGGATTTGAGGTTTTCTGACTGAAAGAGACTTTTTCTTTTCATGGGTCAAGCTAGAATCTGATTTGGATTTCAGTACCAACGTTGCTTCAGAAAACACTCAGGATCGTTGTAAATAAAGTTGTCGACGAGAAACTTTTCGCTCTTTTTCATTACCACAAGAACAGATGAACGAGCGAAAAGTTCTTAAAAACCTTTCGAGCCTAAGGTCATTCCTCCATAACTTTAGTCTTCTTTTGTACTTTCACAATACGAAGAGACAACGTTCAAGTGTTCAACCATCAATGAGGCAATCAATTAAAGTAAGTGTAAATTTTATTTTCAACAAACCTTGTGGATTTACTAGCTGAGGAATTACAATGAATTTTGGGACTCTGTTTGATTCAGTAAGTTCGCTGCTGTCAATAGGGCGGTGCGTATTCCACGATTGACTGGTCGATTAAGATTTCGATTGGGACTTTGACTTGTACAGTACATTGCAAAGTCGTTAATTTAGCTTGAATTGACCAATTAGACAATTAGTGTGTCACCTACTTGGCTACTCAATTGGAAGGTAGCTAGTGTCATTATTTATGAGATGAAAGTTATGACATATATGGCAGTAATATGAAGGTTTTTTTTAGGTGTCCCCTCTCTTGGCTTCACTGCACATGCTAGATTTTAAAGGGACTAATCAGTAGAGGTCAGAATTCTGACAATCTAGGCATCTAGCGAAATTTTGCCAAAAAAGAAGAACTTGACTAATATCAATTACTATTTACTAGCCAAGCTTAAGATGGCTCTGGTAAAAAAATTAGTATTAAATATAAATCACATGTACCCCCAAAGGACCAAATGGTGTTTTTTGAAATAACTTACTATGAAGTATGAATACCATTTTTTTTTAATTTTTCCTTAAAATTTTCACACAACATGTGTTTGAGCAGTAGCTTTAAGGTAGAATAATTTTCATAATTTTTGACTASATGGTGTCATGGTTAAAAGGTTATTGCATGACATGTATTTTTTTATTGATCTTGGATAATCCAAAATTTCTTAAAAAGAATAATTTTCATAAATTTTGACTACATGGTGTCTTGGTTAAAAGGTTATTGGATGACATGTAATTTATAATTTTATATTGATCTTTGGATAATCCAAAATTTCTTAAAAAATCACCTCATTAAGAAATAAAAATTTGAAATTGGTGTTCTAGCCTTGTAAATATATAGAAAGCTTTGAATCATTCCACTCTAATGAATTAGATGAAAGTAATGAGGAGTTTTTGTTTGCAAATAGATATGGATATTCTACACTAAAATAAACTTTGAACTTTGAAGTCCTTTATCTAACTTAATTTTCAATATTTTTGAAAAAAGTAAAGTTGAAGGATGTAATTGTTTATTGAAAACATTACAACCATTGGAATTGGCAATTATAATTTCATAACAAAATTCTTAATAGTCATCCTCTATTTTTATTTATTTAAATACTAATTTTCCTACATGTTATATAATTCTAAATGACTTGAAAATTGTATCCCACTTGCTTTCATGAATGAATCCAAAGAACCACCATTTTGGACACTTTTTCATACAAATATGACCTTGTGAAATGTGAAGTGCACCTGTCCAATTTTTGCAGGGCCAAAAAATTTTTTTTTTTTTTCAATTCAATTGCTAATATCTTGCAACAGTTGCAAGATATAGTCTACACAGTAAACATTTCTGAATTTTTTCCACATCTCAACAAACTAGCGTTCTAGTGTTCCAAGGTCCTATCATTACACGTGTCAGTGATTTTAAACGGACTGCTGGCACTGATTGGTTAAGTGCGTTACTCACTTACTCTGGTGTAGTTTCTGAATATTCATCTGTTCTTTTGGGCTTTGGGCTATTCAGTTTTGTTGTTGTTGCTGTTAGAGAATTGAAAATGAAGCTTTCTAAGCACTTACTAAATATCGAAGCTCGCAATTGGATAGCACCTTACTTGCAACTAGTATTTCTTTCCAGTGATTATAATTTATGTTCTTGTTCGGGATTTAATTGTGATTTTGTGTGCTTGCATAAGATCAACCGACGGGGACCGGCCTTCAATTCACCCAGGCAGCCTGTACTTTGATATGTAGACATAAATCACAATGTTCATTTTATATTTACACGAAGCGAGAGAGAGAGAAGAAAGATCGTCATGAAAAATGGAGGCCGGAGGCGTTGTTCAATTCAAATGCAACAATTTTTAATGCAAAAAAGAGACAAGAAAAGTTCATCATGCACGAAAACTTCTCCGATCCAACCATAGCAACAAAGAGACTTGTGCCGTGAAGCTAGCTTGTTGGTAACAAAAGAAAGACTAGCTAGAAAAACCAAGCTTAGGATGCCATGCCTGAGACCCTACCGGGCACGGTGCACTGGCAGCTTTTTGGAAGAATTAAACGGTCGTGTTGAAGGCCACCGACAAGAGCGGATGACCTTTGAATAAATTCTCTCCCCGGGTGACCAGGCTTGGAAGAAGCCTAAGTATGCTCATTCATTTGTAGTCCAGCAACAGCAGCAGCACCAACTGGCGGTGCGGTGCCTGTATTTTCCCTCAACCTCCAAGTACATGAAATAAGAAGATCTCGGGAGTCAAGAGGTGCAGGACCACGGGCACCGGTTCGAATTCAGCGGGTAAACATATCCCAGAGCGCTTCTAGTCATCGCTGCTTCTTGTGAGAAGTGAGCGGGGGGATGCAGAGGCCTTCTTCGTTTTCTTCTTCTTGGTCTTGGTCTTGTTTCGATCTGTACGCAACAAAAGCGCGTCACACTTTAATTGACGGAGTTATAATCTACTATAAATTTTGAAGTATGAATCCAATTAACTTGAAATTTTTATTGGAGATGTCTTTTTTGATAGCAATCAGATTTCTTATTTTTCAAAAAAATTCAAAAATCATTTTATATTTAAATTTAAATTTAGCTAATTTGTCACACTTTGCAGTTTAGGGGTTTTTAGTACTAGGGAGAACCCAAAATCAATGATCTAGAGCTGAAATTTCTGTGGTCTATTCCCACACTAGAAATGCATGCATCTACCAGAGGGAATTTAAAGAAACATTGTTTTATTTCCTCTACATGCGTGCAAACAGGGCTCCCTTGCGGGCGTACTTCTTAACATTCAAGATGGTTTTAAGATCATTGTTTTGGTGAAATCTCTTCATCATATAGTTCTCCCAAATTGACAATTTTTAGTTTCTTCAAAAATTCTTTATCCTATTTATTACAAATTAAAACATCAAAACACCTATTTTCATGAAATTTTGCACTTTTCTAGTTCTCCTATTTAGAGAATTTTCCTACATTTTTCCTTCATAGGGTACCTTCTTCTTATGAGTATATACATTAAATATATTTTTCACATTTTTTTAAAATTGTTTTTCAGTACTCCCGAAAAAAACATGAGTACTATGCCAAACACTACCAAAACCACACGGTGTTTCATGCAATCACCCAAACCATGAGGATTTTCTTGGTGCTCTTGGTACCGTTCAAAAGCTCATGGCAAAGAGGGGTGCCTAGACTTTGTTTTGTGGAGTTTGGACCTACATTGTGAAACTTATTGAATTTCAAAGGTTTTTATGAAACTCAAAATTAAATAAATACCTTTTATTTTGGAAAATTCATAATTTTCCAAAAACATCAAAAAACAAAGCTTTTGCACTCTTAAGTGCATAGTGCTTTCTCTTGGAGCTAATTTCTTTGCGTTTGAACCTTTGTGTAAAAGTTATTGACTTTCAAAGTTTTAATTTACAAATAAAATAATAGAAAAATAAATTTTACTCTTTATTTTGGCCGTGTGACAACGGCACAAGGCACAGTAGTTACCATGATCATAAGCTCTTCAAACTCTCTTAATTGTACTACTCCTAAGCTGCTCCACAATTTGTTGGATTTTTCACTTAGAAAATTTCCAGAGCCTCTAAAGGGGAGCACTGTTTTATAGAATGAACTCGAGTTTGGGAAAAGCGGCAACATACAACATTTAGGCGGATTTGAATGGCCACCACCGGTACCGCACTCACTGTGCGTTGGAAACGTGACATCCCTTTCGTTTGAACCAGCCCAGCCAGTCATCCGAAAGGTCAGGAGTATATTCCACCTTACTTTCTCTACGAGGGCCGGGGCCGGGTTGGACTGCCCCCTCACTCGGCCACTCCAAGTAATTCCACGGGTGCAAGTAAAATCAAAACTCCCTATTTTGGACCCGAGTAATTTACCTCGTAGACCCCTCCCGACTAATTTGGGGCCTCTGATTGCAAATATGAATACAGAAGTTGCAAATTCGTCATGCGTGGAAAGTAAGAAATTCAGGGTTTTACCCAGTGGCCGAGCGAGGGGGTTAGTTCACCACTTCACCCGGGTCAGTCTCCACTACCAAGTATCATAAAGATGGTTGATGTGCAAGTGTTCGGTACTTCAATCGGCTTCACAAACGTTAAGTAATTCTCCAGTCCACATGTAGCCCGATCTCTCGTCCTTACACGTCATGAAAGGCTGGATCGATCGATCGGTTAACAAGAATAAATGATTCCTAACATCCTCGCTCACGATGGCCGGBGCCGTGAATTCATTCGAAATGGAGGTAATTAAATTTAATTCACCAGCGGACGCTGATTAATTAATACAGCCGTCGAGCTAGGTGCGGATCAAATGAACTTGCTCCGTTCATTTCGCTTAGTTAGTTGGGTCAACGTTGACTGAGGACATGAACTTGCCTGTAACTAATATTCCGGGAAGCAATAAGAGTGTGATTACTGGCTCTAGAAGATTTAATATTTACCAAAATGGATCCAGGAAACTGACCCTACAGATCGTGAAAAAAAATTCACAGGATGAACGTTTCATGGTCCAGAGCCCCGAACTTTCCAGACAATGGATGATCGTTAGCTAGTGCTCCGCTACTTCCCCCGGAGTTCCTGGGTTGCCTTCCTATAAGAGCACAGCCCAAAGCCGCAGCAGATCACTTTTCTCACTCTCTTGTCTTTCGATCGTCTTCCTTGTTTGTAAGTTCTTCAACGGAGTGCTCTCTGCAGCTGAAATAGTTCGATTCTTTCGGCTCTCGAGCAGGACTGCTCTGGACTTGGAAATCGTTAGACTCTTTTGATCATGTTTTAGCCGTTCTCGTCGTTGTAGTTTTCGATTGCAGTAGGCTAGGTTTTGCTGCTAGGGTTGTGTGTAGGCTCTCGTTGTCCCTAATTTGCTTGAACAATACTTTTCATTCCGTGAACCCCTGTTGACCAGCTCTGTAATGGTTTCATACTTTGTGCAATGAAGGCGTATTCCTTGAATCCCTTGTTTCTATTATTTGTTGTGGACATGAAGCAGCTGTGATGAAGAGTACTGACCCTCCCCCCTGCATTGGTTTTGGTCTTTTATTGCGTGCAGGAAATTAAAGCGGCCGCCCAAGTCCTGACGATGACGACCTTGCCAATGCGCTGGAAGCTGGTGACCCCATGTCTGGAGTGTGTACAACATCCAGAACACTGTCCTAGTAGCCAGATTTACAAGGACGAAGCTCTCTTTCACAAAGTCTTCTTCATAGTCAAGCTTCTGAAGGACCACGACACGGTGCTCTTCACGTACAACCCCGTTGGTCCGGATGAGGTTCAGGTCATGTCGTACGTGCCTCATGAGGACGGATAGGAGATCGAAGACGGGCAAAATTAAATTCGAAGTAGGGCAAGACAGTTCTTAATATTTGCCATGCATGTATTGTCCAATTATGAAGTCCTTAATGCTATGTTAAAGCTTCTATAATTCGATGCTTGCATTCGGACAATGCTTTGCTAGCAACTCTTGTTGCTACGTACAATGGTGTAGTAACTGCTGCTGTTGGTATGCATTGTATACGACTTGCACTTGCTTGTTCATTGCTGTAGACAGTCAGTCGATCGTTTTCTGACTGTTCATCTTTTCTCCCGGCTTTCCATTTGTTTTGCGATGTTGAAGGAACTAGAAATGAATGAAAGTTTTCGATCTACACTTTAATATTTAAGCTTTCTTGTTGGATGCTTGCATATATTCGAACAGTGCCTTACTTCAGTTACTTGCAACTTTGTGTAGATTGAAGGATCTATTTGCTGTAGATATACATGTACGTTCTTGTTCCGATCGGTATTTGTGAATTTGTGTGCATACCAACCGACCTTCAATGCTTGTACGTTACTTAATTTATACTTTTATAGTGAACTGTGTTTCATTGGTGAGAAACTGGAGATTTTTATCATGTATGGATAATTGAGTAAAAAGAATTCCTCAAATGAATTCAAATGGGATGTACGTGGCAAGTGCATCTCAGATGGTTTAGCAAAATTAAATGCACTGTACAATGCTGTGGGCAATTTAACTTTGCAGCTCCTTGCTGTTGAATGTAATTGAGGTCATTTGATGCTATACCGTATGAGGTGTTCCGGCCCCTACAAAAAAGTTCTGCTTGCTTGCAATTCCTTTCCCTCCCTGCAACTTCACAAGGCAATTCATTTAGTACCCTCCTCAGGTGCATCCTGCAATAATATCACTAAATTGTAAGTACTACTTGGGAGATTTATCTGAATTTTCACAGCCCAATAATAAAAGGTATTTTAAACTAAGTATCGTTTTCTGTTTTGAGGTTTTGGAGAACTGGAAATAAAGTTTTTTATGCTCTAATAAAGCTTCTTCAATTCTATGCTTGCACTCGAACAGTACCTAACTTGTACCGCTTGTAGAAGGATCTCGTTTCTTTGATATTCTTCTTGCAAGCACTCGCTTGCAAATTGTTGTAGTCTGTTGATCGTTTTCTGACTGTACATCTCTTCCAGCAGCTATTCAGTCGTTGCAAGCGCGATGTTGGAGCTTGATTCCTCCTTCTTTCTTGTTTCTCTTTTCTGTTTGGGGTACATACAAAAATCCTTAAGTAGAGTTCACAAATGAGTGGGATAATTATTACCTTGCTCTGTTATAAACTCGCTCATTAGATTATTAATGCTTTCCTCCCATGCTGGTGTAGATTGCCATTGCTGTTGGCTTTTAGTTCCTTTTCTCTTCGGTAATAATAAATGAAAAGCTCCGGCGAATGTAACATGTTCCTGAAGCAACGTAAAATCCAAATCAGATTCTATGCCTTGACTCTGGAAAAGTAAAGGCTCCATGGATATTCCACGGTTCCACCATAGCTGCTAACTTGCTGATCAATTGAGACCAAGAACACGTACAACTGAACCCCATTATCCCGCGGCAGATCATTTTAATTTTCTCTTTTTTCTTGATCTTCTTCTTGCTTGGGCCTTGGGGTAAGTTAAGCACTGGACCGATCAATCTCCCGTTGCCGCTTGATTAATTCAATGGAAGGCTCTTCTTCAGTTGGGAATCAAGCATGGAAAATGTTGTTCTGTTCTCGGTACGCATAATTGGCAAAATCCTCGCCCTGTTCGCGTTGATGCTCTGTTCGTGTTGTAGGTTTTGATTACGTACTGTAGCTAGGTTTTGCAACAGTGTATAATTATATGTGTGTGCAAGCAATTGCTTAAGTAATTGTGATTACTTAAGCAAGGTTTAGGTAGCTTTGCTTGAAGAGAACCAGACTAACTTAGAGCAACCATCTGTTGACAAGTTCTGTAACTCTGTGATCCCGGCCCCCCTGCAATTGCTGATTTGTAGTTAATGCTTGTTTCTCTTTCCTGTTCGGGTACATGATACAAACTTTCATTCATCCTTGTGCAGAGATTTTTTGCGGTTGTGACTACAATTTCTTGCAATTGTACTGTGCTTTCACCTACCTTTTTGAAAATTTCCAAATTCACAAATCGACTTAGAAACTAGACATGATAAGCTCCACTTCACTATTTGGTCACAAAATATCATTTTTATGGCTTAGATTTAGATCAAGAGAAAGAAACAAAAGTTGCCAAAATACACTACCGGAATACCCGATGATTTGTGGATTTGCCATTTTCTTATATAGGGAAGTAAAATATTATCACAAGGAGAAGTATCCACCACCTTTCATAGAATTTAGGTTGATCAATTTCTTAACCTCTAAAGTGTTGTGGTCCATTGTAGAAGTGAAAGAGGATGAAGATAGTTCCGCATCCTACCAATTTATTACTCAACACCTAGCTCTATTGCATTTCTTAACCATCCTTTCAAAAACATTAGCCAACCTTGTTCAATAAAACCACCTAGTTTTAAAAAAAACATAAAGTTCCACACAATTAAGTTGTATAATTATATAGAGCACTTCTATAATCTATACCAAAAAAACTTTGACCCTTCATAACTTTTGCATATGGCACTTGGAGAACGGGAGGTGTTACAAGGGAGGGTATAAGATTTCAGTATGTAACTATACCCTCCCCAAACTTTCTAGAAATAGAAAGTTTGGGGGGTATAGTTTCATACTGAAATTAAATAGCCTCCCCGATATCACCCTTACGATCTCCCAAAAAAATTCCACCAAAATCATTTTTCATTATTCAAAAATTCATTGGTAAATGGTAATGGTGCTCACTTTAGGCCAATCTAGAACTCACTTGCAATAGGCAATCAAAAATCCCTCTTCTGAAAAGTTGTATTTCCATATTATAAAGCACCCCACAAAGTTTCAGGACCTAACTTTTCAAAAAAGGTACTCAATAGTACTAAAAACCACCAAAATTGCAAGTGCAACATATTATCAAAATTCAATTTCGGTCACTTAAGTAATTTTATTAAAATTGAAAAAATTCATGTTTATTTTCCATACCATCAGAAAGCTTGCTTCCAAATTTCTTGCTCTTTTGAGCATTTGTACAAAAGTTAGAGACAAAAACAACTTCCACACGCAACGTGTGACAAAAAATAGTACAAGTGATTCTTGCAATCACCCTGGAACACTTTCATACCAAAAACAACTTTGACACTTCATAACTTTTGCATATGGTATCCAAACAATGCATCCTTTGGCCCAATAAAATCTCCAATTATTAATTTATCCGAAACTACACAGACATAAAGTTTTCACTAATCTCTAAAAGTAGTGTGTGCACACTAGAGAACTAAAGATAGGAAGTGAGACCCTATGTAATCTTGACTTTTCCTAGTGTTGGGGAAATGAGTCTCAAATAGTCAAATCTACTAGATCTTGGAGACAAAATTGCATAAGAAATTCATTTATGAAAAATGTAGAGTAGATTTTGAAAAGCTACAAATTGATTGGGGTTATACATGTTGGKCCCTATAACCTCATATATTTTGATTGACAAACTTCTTAGATTTACCATGCAAARAGTGGATTGAAATTTTGTGTATTTTTGACTCCCTCTTGGTTAAATATTATAATCTTTCAACTCATAAGTAATATTGTTGTATTTTCTTTTCCAATGTAATCTCTAACATGTCTTCTTTAAATTTCCACGGTTACAATCCAAAAAAAATTATACAATTTATCAAAATGTTGTGTTTTTGTTCAACTTGGAGCAAATTTCTAGAAGCTGAAAAACAAGCCTCGGGCATTTAGAGGTTAATACAATGCTTTCTTGGACTTTCTCCCTAATAACTAATTCTTAGAATATTATGGATGTACTTATTCTATTCTTTCTGTTACCTATCCAACTTCCAAACCTAGGTGAGTGCACCAACATTCCCTAATGGATGGTTTGTATTGCTCTAATTTCACTTCACTCTTAGCTTCTAATTGCTAACTTATAATCAGTAACTTGTACTTGCATCGCACTAATTTTCAACTACGTTAAAAATAAAACAAATAGGATAAGTACCTCCATAATCACCCTTTCCGCCTACAATTCAAAATGAGTATTAGCTTCTTTGAATGGAATTAAAATCCCAACTCCCTAGTAGGCTCTTTTATTAATTCAAAATCAGCCTTAGTGTTCCAGTTCAATTCTTTTCTCAAAAAATCAAAACCGGTTGTCCCAATATGGATATATGGTCGTTAACCCCTAAAGGACCGTTGTCCCCTTGGGGTACAAATGAGATTCCGGGCAGGTACCTACAGGCTGAATTTTGTATGTTATTTTTTTAAACTTTTTTTGGAAATATAAAAATCGATGAACTTCGTGGGAATATAATTTTTTTTTCAATCGGTGCCCGGGAACAAAAGTTATGCCCAAATAAGCTCAAAGCTAGGGAGACAGGGCAGCAAAAAAATTTATGCAAAACTTTTAATTTAAAATTTTTTTTTTTTTTTTTTTCCTCATAGATTATACTTTTGTATATCTGGAATGCTTTGATTCATCTCATTTGGATTTGTTATGAGAAAGTTATGGACAATCTTGGGTCCTACAAGTTATTTTTTCAAGAAGATATTGTCATTGCCCGAAACTCAAGATTGTCCGTTAAAATCAGGTAAGGCCCATTCGAGCATTTCCACAGGAGTTTTATTTTGGGAGAATTGGCCCTTGGGGCCAATTCTACAATGAACAAGCCAATTCTACCAAACGAGCAAAAAAGAAGCGACCACGAATGGGCCTTCACCAAATTTTAATGTTTGAGACAGGATTGGCCATGGCCAATTCTATCTTGTGCAGAGTCATAGGGCTCACGCAATGACGGCTTATAAGACAGAATCAGCCATGGCCAACCTTTTCTCTAGTACATAAAAAAACACCAAAACTCTTAGTCTATCAATTGACTGGATTCAGGAGGGTCAGAATTGGATACCAACTTATTGGACCTCTAACCACATTAGCAAAAATTTGAGCCTTGTCAGAGCCCCCCACAATCCCTCAAAAGCAACCCAAGTTAACTAATAAAATTTTATTTCTTGTGAACAGGGCCAAGTATTCTCCTATCTCCGCCCACCCAAGCAATAATGTCTTTGGATGGTGAGAAACTCCCATTGGCCCCCAATTTGAGGTACAATGAAACAGTTTGACTGAAAACTTTGACTTGAATTATTTATTCAAATTTAGGATTTGAGGTCATGTACTAGGATTGAGACTGGAACATATTGTTTATTAGCTGAGCCCCCAATGTACTATTGTTCTGGATTGTTTCAAATATGTATGTGGTACTTGTTGACACAACACGTGAAGTCTTTGGGCTTTTTTTTGAAATGATAGTAACTAAGCCCAATTGCCCAACCATAGAAGAGTAATTGAGAGCTCTTATTCTTTACCTATTATTGACAGAGTGACCGTACTATATTATTGTCATTTCTTTACAAACTAGGATTGGATTCATCATCCATATTGTTGATTTATCATGAATCATATCTATTATTTAGGACTAAACAGTGAAATTATTATACACTAAACAATGAAATTAGGTTGCCCCTCACTAATTTCTCTCCATTGGACACTATATAAATATTTACTATTATTGTAAAAGAATGCACTTCTTATGCATTAGGTTATGTTGTAATTGTGACTCATGTATACAAATGAAAATATTTATAAAAATATTTGTAGACTTTGATGGCTTGTAAATAAACTATCTTCAAGTGGATTTATGGCAACCTAATTATTCAAGCAACTTAATGTTCCTATTCAGTGTAGGTTTCTTGAATAATTAGGGTTTAGGGTACTCCAAGAAAATTAATTTACAAGCCATCAAAGTCTACAAATATTTCTACAAATATTTCCATTTGTATACATGGAGGTTCATGAGTAGCAATTACAACAATATCTAATTTAGAAGGGGTGCATTTTTTTTTACAGTAATAGGAAATATTTATATAGTGTCAAACAAAGAGAAATTAGTGAGTGGGAAATCTAATTTCACTATTTAGTGCACACTAGAACACTTGCAAAATGCAAATTAGCTTATGATTTTGGAAACTTATTGTACTCCTTTTAACTTCTAAAGGATGTTATCGTTTTCTATACATTCTCCCTTTTGGTATGCAAAAGGAAAAATTGAGTAGCACATGAATCCCATTCAAGCTGTGTAAATTTCAGACCGAGTCACAGTCATACTACTGGTCACTTGAGAATTTTTCGGGAATTTTTTAGTATTCAGAGAAGATCAAATACATTCAATACACCAACAACAAGAGCCAATTCTTTTGGTGGGCAACATCTTTTAGGGGTTAAGCAATTGAATTTTTGAATTTTGGATTAATTTCATAGCTCCATGTTGTTTTAGTGATTTAAGGTTGTATAATGGATTATATAATTATGCTCTGCATAATTATAATGGGGTCATTGCAAGAAACACTTGTCCTATTTTTTGTCCCCTTAACCTTTAGGAGGTAGTTTTTTGCTCATAACTTTTGCATCTTTTGTTCATTTGATTTGAAACTTGGAATGAAGGTGCCTACAAAAGTTTTACATTTTGTGTAATTTTTTTGATTTTAAAAAAATTAGTTTACTATTTTTAAACTTCCCCCGATTGGGTGTCTACTTTGGCCATTTTGGGGGGGGGGTTTAGTCCTATTTTTGACCCAAAAATGCAAATTTTGAGCTGAAAATTGGCATGCATGGACTTCACCTAAAGTTACACAAGACCACGAGAGATTTTTTGAAAATACTATACTATTCAACCTCCACATGTCGTCAAAGTGAGTGAGTTGTTAACTAGTGAATAGGCAAGAAATCATAGTAAAATTCTTGTATGTACATATATATTTTGTATTGACATGATATCAGCTGCTAAATCTTAATAAATATAAAAATAAAAAATTAATGATTTCATGAGTTTTGATTTATGAAAATGATTTGACTATATATGTGTTCTAACAATAACTAATGTTTTTATAAAATTACTCTCATTTTTATTTGTAAAATAGGATTCCTGAAACTTATTTCATTCTTGTTCCTTGGTTCCTGAGTGGGGTACCCCAAGCATGCTTGTACCCGATTTTGATAGGGCACTCCAGTGTCTCAATTCACACTTGTAATGGGGAGGAAATCTAGAGGGGTCACGTCAAGTTCAAGCAAAATATTTTATTCACTTGGAGCGATGAAGGTTATGGGGAACATATGGGTTGGAATAAATTTGTAAGGCTTCTTTCAACCCCACTTCCTACATTTTCAATTTGCAAATTACAATTAGGGGGGCTCCATTAAAAAAAGTAACCAATTTTTTTTACTTTCTCTTAGGCAAACCCCTTACCCTATGGTTCAATACATAGGGGGGTTGGTAAATGAAAAACACATAGAGGGAGCTCATTAAACAACGACCCCGTATTTTCTTCCATGGCCTCGTAGGCAAACACTTCACCCCATCTTTCAATCCATTAAGGTTTGGGGTAAAGGAAAAATATAGCAAGGTGATTAAACAACCTCCCCATTTTTTTTCCTTAGGATTAGGTAAATCCTTCACCACATGTTGCAAGCCATTACGGTTTTAGGTGAATGAAACAAACTCCCCATTTTTTTTTCCTAGGGTTTAGGGAAACCCTTTATCATATGTTTAAATGCATTCGAGTTTACGGTGAATGAAAAATACGGGGCTCAATAAACAACCTCCCCATTTTCTTTTTGATAAAGAGTTTAGGGAAACCCTTTATCACATGTTTAAATGCATTAGGGTTCTGGATATATTAAAAATAAAGCAAGGTCATTAAACTAACTCCCCATTTTTTTTCCTTAGGGTTAGGGAAACCCTTTACCACATGTTTCAATCCATTTTGGTTGGAAATTTGAAAAATACGGGGGGAGGAATTAAACAACCTCCCCATTTTTTTTCCTTAGGGTTAGCAAACCCTTCACCGCATGTTGCAAGCCATTAGGGTTTACGGTAAATGAAAAATACGGGGGCTCATTAAACAACCTCTTCAATTTTTTTCCCTTACTCTTTGGCAAACCTTTTACCACATGTTTCAATCCATTAGGGTTTAGGCTAAATTAAAAATAAAGCCAGGTCATTGAACCAACTCCCCATTTTTTTTTGCTTAGGGTTAGGCAAACCTTTACCACATGATTCAATCCACTAGGGTTTGGGATAATTAAAAATAAAGGCAGTTGATTAACTTAACTCACCATTTTTTTTCCTTACGGTTAGGCAAACCCTTTACCACATGTTTCAATCCATTTGAGTTGGGGTATTGAAAAAGAAGGGGGTAAAGGCTCATTGAACAAGCTTCCTATTTTGTTTTCATTTACTCTTTTGCAAACACTTCACCCCATGTTTCAATTCAGGAGGGTTCAGGGTTAATTCAAAATACGGATAGGTGATTAACCTCACTCCTCATTTTTTTCTCTTTAGGGTTAGGCAAACCCTTCACCACATGTTTCAATCCCTTAGGATTGGAAAAAGGAAAAACACGGGGGTAAACGCTCATTAAACAACCTCACTATTTTTTTTCCTTTGCTCTTTCGCAAACAATTTATCCCATGTTTCAATCCATTAGGGTTTAGGATAAACCAAAAATTTAGCGGTTTAATTAAATTAACTCACTACCAAAAAAATTCTTAGGGTTAGGCAAACCCTTCACCCCATGTTCCAATCCGTTAGGGGTTAGGTTAAATGTTAAATACAAGGGGATTAGACAACCTCACCATTTTGTTTTTCCTTACTCTTAGGGGGATCCTGTATCCCATGTTTCAATCCATTAGGATTTTAGGGTTAGGAATAATACGTTAGATTTGAAAACAACCTTCCCATTTTGGGGGCCTTACTTTTTTTCTGACTATAGTCTTAGGAAAATCCTTTACCCCCATCTTTAAGGGTTTAGGGGGTAGGGTATATGAAAAATAGGGGGACTCATTGAACAACCTCTTCATTTTCTTTTCTTTATTCGTATGCAAACACTGTACCCCATGTGGCAATCCATAAGGGTTTAGGGAAATGAAAGATACGGTGGTTTCGTTAAAGAACCTCCCCATTTTTTTCCATTAATCTTCGGCAAACCCTTTAGCCCATGTTTCAATGCATTAGGGTTAATGAAAAACCCTGAAATACGGAGCAGAATTATAGGAACTCACCTTTTTTTTAAACTAATCTTAGGCAAATTCTTAACCTCATATTTCAATCTAGTAGGGGTTAGGGTAAATAGAAAATTGTTGGGCTCATTAAACAACCTCCCCATTTTTTTCACCTTACTCTTACGCAAATCCTTCACCCCATGTTTCAATCCATTAGGATTTTAGGTAAATGAAAAATACGGGGGCTCGTTAAACAACCCCACCATTTTTTTTCCCATTATTCTTACAGGGAAACCCTTCAACCCATGTTCAATTCCTTAGGGTTAGGATAAATAAAACATAGGGCAGAAGATGAAACCATCTCCCCAGTTTTTTATCCTTACGCTTCGCCAAACCTTTTACATCATGTTGCAATCCATTAGGGTTTAGGTTGAATGAATAAAAGTCATGGGGTAAGGGGTTTGCCTAAGAGAAAGTAAAAAAAATTGGTTACTTTTTTTTAATGGAGCCTCCTAATTGTAATTTGCAAATTGAAAATGTAGGAAGTGGGGTTGAAAGAAGCCTTACAAATTTATTCCAACCCATATGTTCCCCATAACCTTCATCGCTCCAAGGGAATAAAATATTTTGCTTGAACTTGATGTGATCCCTCTAGATTTTCTCCCCATTACAAGTGTGAATTGAGACACTGGAGTGCCCTAACAAAATCATATAATTATATTCCATGATTTTGACGTGACCTACTAGCTCCTCCTCCTTGAATTTTTCGTGCAGCGAGAAATTGGAGTGGGGTGGCATTCAATTGGGGGGAGCTACCCTGTCAAATCACGGCTGCCATGCCCCTCATGGCCCATGGCATGTAGCCAACATGCCGCATGGGTCATGGGCCCCGGCTGGCTAATTTTCCTGCCCGCCTGAACTTGCTCGGCAGGCAAAACGCAAAATACTGCGACCCAATAGACGGTCTGACAACCCCAGTCCGCGTGCCATAGTGCATTCAACAGCCTCCTGTTAGGCGCATTCTACGAAGCTACAGGGTCATTGCAAGAAACACCTGCCGTTTTTTGGACACTTTGGCTATAAAACTCATGATTTTTTGGGAGTACTATAAAATTAGAATTTTTTTTTTTTAAATATGAAAAATATGTTTAATGTATATACCTTTAAGAAGAAGGTACCCTAAGAAGGAAAAGCATAGAAAAATTTTCTAACTAGGTCAACAAGAAAAGTGCAAAATCTCATGAAAATAGGTACTTTGACATTACAATTTGTAAAAAATAAGAAAAGATTTTTTTTCAAAAATTAAAAATTGTCCATTTTGGAAGAGTTGATGGTGATGAGATTTTACCAAAAAATGGTTAGAGCCATCATCAATGTTTTGAAATTGCGCGCAATGGGAGACCTGTTTGCACTCATGTGGAGGGCATAATATAATAAATTTTTATATTCCCTTTGGTAGGTCTATGCTTTTCTACTATGTTAATAGACCATGAAAATTTTAGCTCCAAATCATTAAATTTTGTGACTCACAACGTAGTAAAAACCTCTAAACCTCAAAGTGTGACAAATTA